>PVLC010001234.1:0-151438 GCA_004027655.1 Graphiurus murinus | reverse complement strand
CCCCCCCCCCCCCCCCGTGGTCCCCTTAGTCCCCACCCTCTACTCTACTGGCCTTCCTTCTGTTTTCATGAGACACCCCACCCCCCTTTCTTTTCTTTTTTCTCTCTAGCTTTCATATGTAAGAGAAAACATATGACCTTTGTGACCTTGACTTTCTGTGTCTGGCTTATTTCACATAGCACGATGCTTTCCAGTTCTATCCACTGTCTTGAAACTGACATAATTTTGTTCTTTATGGTTGAGCAAAACTCTACCGGGTATATACGCCACATTTGCCAAGACTTCTTAAACTCTCTTAACTTAGTTGTGTGCTGGTATTTTTAAAAAAATATTAAACAGCTTAATTTCTAAAAATTAAGTCTTCATTAATATACAATAAAATACTCAGATCTTCAGTGTTCTGTCTGTTGTGTGCTGACAGGTGGGTGTAACTGTCATCCCAATAAGATGGGTAATAGGCCTACCCGTGTAATCCCTCATCAGTTCTCCATGGTTTCCCAACCTCTGGCAAGCATGGATCTGATTCTTTCAGTATAGATTAGTTTTACCTGCCCTTGTTCTACGCTTAAATGGAAACACAGTATGTAATCCTTGGTGACCAGATTCTTTTGCTTATCATAGTGTTTGAGAGTTGCCCAATGTGTGCATTCTGAACAATTCACATTTAGTTTACCTAAATATACACTGTTGATGAACATTTGGGTACTTTCAATTTTGGGGTTAATTTGAATACATTTGTTATGAAAAAATTTTTTTTTTTTTTAAAGTCAGAGTCTTGCTATATTGCCCAGGCTGGCCCTGAACTCCTTTGGACTCAGCAATCCTCCTGCCTCAGCCTTCTGAGTAGCTGGGACTGTAGGAGCATGCCACTGTGCTGGGCAGTGTTATGAACTTTTTTTTTTGGTACTGGGAATTGAACCCAGGGGCATTCTACTTCTAGGCCACACCCTCAGTCCTGTTTATTTTATTTTGAAATAGGGTCTCACTAAGTTACCGAAGCTGGCCTTGAACCTGTAATCCTCCTGTCTCAGCCTCCCAAGTACAGGGATTACAGATGTGCACCACCATGCCCAGCTATGGACATTTTTTATAAGTCTTTTTGTAGACATATATTTTTGTTTCTCTTGGCTAAACTCCCAGGAGTGGGATTATTTGGTAAATTTTTGTTTAACTTTATAAGAAACTGGCAGTTCTCAAAGTGGTTGAACTTTTTTACACTCTCACCAGTAGCGTTTGAAAGTTTCAGTTGCTTCCCATCTTTCCTGACATTTGGTATTGTCATGCGGCTGTTTTAATGAGCTCTGATTTCCTCCATCCTTCCTTTTTCTGCGATCCTGCTTCTCTTCCTCTCTCTTCACAGCCCTAGTGATGGTGCTGAGGACTTCCTTCTCTCTGTTCTCTGCCTGAATAAAAAGACTCTTAACTCCTCCCAGCTGTCCCTATCCTTGGTTGGCAAGTCTCGAGTTCCTATAGGGCTTCTAAGGCCATACTGCCATTTTCTATAGATTTTGGAATTTCACCAAATTTAACTAGAAAATAAGGCCTGTTAGAGTATGGATATTGTCTGATTTGATCACCATTTCCGTATATTCTCAGCTTCCACAACAGTGCTGGCACATAATATTTGTTTAATGAATACATTTTGAAATGATGAAAGTCAACATGTTACACTGTAATCAACATTTAGCAATTTATTTATTAGGGGTTTCTGATGGTTGCCAAAGCTAATACTTTGTTATTTTTCTCCCTTAAAAACAAAACAGAGCTGGGCATGGTGGTACATGCCTGTAATCCTAGTACTTGGGAAGTTGAGACAGGAGGATCACAGGTTTGAGGCCAGCCTCAGCAACTTAGGGAGACCCTCAGTGATTTAGAGATACCTTGTTTCCAAATAAATAATTAAAACAGGATGGAGATGTTGCTCAGAGGTAGAATGCCCCTGGTTCAATTCTTATTATCATCAAACAAACAAAAAACAAAATGGAGTGTGATTTGGTGAAAAGGGTGTGGAAATAGCCACAGAAGATAGAATGAAGTTATTGATAAAATGGAACTTCTGTATTGGTCTAGTATTTAGTTGTTCCTTGGGATGCTGGAAAGGGGGTGCCAAAAGTTCCTCTACACAATCTCTCCCACCAGATTGGCAGAACTCCTAAAATGTATATTAGCAAGACTTGTTTTTTGGCTTAACGTATTTTACTTTTCATGTGATCTCTTTTAAAATTCAATTTTTTAAAAAAAATTCAAATTTTAAGAAAAAGCCATATGTATCCTTATAGAGAATTCATTTAACAGATTACATTGCCGGTTCCTCCATCAAGTCTGGGGAAGGAAGACGCAGGAAAGGAGAAGGTGGCCCAGGTGTGCTCAGCCCGGGCCTTGCCTCCTGAGGGCGAGGGTGGGGTGCCTGTGTGTGCGTCCCTGTGTGTATGGGGGGGGGTGTGATAATGAATCTGAGTGTGATTTGGGAGGTAAATGTGGATTTAGTGCTAAACTTGGGAAACAAGGGTGTTGTAAGGAAAGCATTGAAAAAAATGACCTGTTTGAAAATTCAGTCAAGCTATTAAAAATAAGACATATGTGTGGGAAATATAAAAGCATTTCCCTACTTTCTTTCATTCCTAACATGTACAAAAGATGAGTTACGTGTTTTCAGGATGGTTTTATTCGCAGAGATACGACAAATTATGAAAGCCTAAGTTACACTTTATCTTTTAGACATAACCATCAATGAAATATCCTGAACATTTTCTAGACGTCCTTATTGTTTTCTTTCACCATTATCGTGCAATCAGCTTAAATTCGATGAATGAAGACGAGTTGGGCTTCGCCTTTAGTTTTACCTTTGCAGCCTGCCTAATGGTTTCTAGCTTTGCTCAGAAGGGCTTTTGAGTATTCCAGTTTTTATTCTCAGTATTTCATTTCATTTCATTTCCCAGTCACTTTTATACAATGAGCGATTGTAACAAAAATATCCCATAATTGTGCTGTTCAATAAGATGGCTGTACAGATGCAAACATGCTCCTTGATTGCTTCTTATCACACTCAGAATAAGATTCTTTTCCTTAAAATAGCACCAAGGCCTTGAACGGTCTGGTATCTGCATTTACCCTCACCCTTATTTCACCCCGCTCTTCCCCTCAGCCCTATTTCAATCTTTCTCTCTGTCTCTTGTTCTTGGCATTTCAAGCATGCCGATATTCTTTTAGTTTCTGAGGTTGATGTACCTTTTCCTGTCCCAGGCCCTTTGCACATCCTATTTCCTATCTGAGCATTCTTTACCTCCTTTCAAGAAAAGCAGGTCCTTCTTGAAAGGACCTACACTTTCAAGTTCAGGCTTAGAGTTAACTCCTCAGAGCGGCTTTCTCAGATCACCCTGCTTAAATTAGACTCCCCTCTATGTTTATTTGCTTAGTTTAATTGATAGACTTTATTATTTTATTTTATTGTGGTACTGGGGATGAAACCCAGGGGCATTTACATTTTACTATACCCTCAGACCTATTTTATTTTGAAACAGAGTCTCACTAAGTTCCAGAAGCCCTCACTAAATTCCTGAGGCTGGTTGCAAACCTGCGATCCTCTGTCTCAGTCTCCCAAGTACTGGGATTACAAACATGCACCACCACACCGTCTCATTTTATTTTATTTATTGGTGCATTGTAATTATACATCTTGATGACATTCAGGGTGATGACCTTTATTTTTTTAAAACAGTTTTAGATTTACTGAAAAATTGAGCAGATCCCACCAAGAAATTCTAGGGGTCCCTTGCCCCCAGTTTTCTCTAGTGTCAACCTGAGAATGCTAACCATTGTTAGCCTGGTGCATTTGTTTCAGTCAATGAATTCATACTGATACATTAATATTGACCAAAGTCTGCAGTTTATTCAGATTGCCTCAGTTTCCACCTGACACCCTTTTCCCATGGTTTGAAGATCCCATCCAGGACCCCGCATTACGCTTCCTTCTCCTGTCTCCTTGGTTCCTCTAGGCTGGGACGGTTCCTCAGACCTTCCTTGTTCTCCATGGCCTTGACAGTGTCGAGGAGTTCTGGTCAGGAGCATTGTGGGATATCCCTCCCTCTGTCTGCTGTTTTTCTCCTGAGCAGACTGGGTGGTGAGTTTGGGGAGGAGACCCAGATATAAAGTGCTTTCTCATCATGTCGTATGAAGTGTGATGTGTGGCTGTTGATCTTGACTTTGATCACCTGGCTGTAGTCATGTCTGTCAGGAGTCTTCACTATACAGCTACTCCTCCCCTTCCATACTGTACTCTTTGGAGGGAAGTCACTGTGCACAACTCACTCCAAGGAGCTGGTAGTTATGCCCCTCCTTTTTTAGGTTGGAGTAGCTACATAATTTATTTGGAGTTTCTCTGCATGAGGAGTTTGTCTCTTCTCCATTGATTGGTGTACTCAATCATTTATTCACAATGGTATGAACTCATGCATATTTATATTGTACTTTGGGTTATAATCCAATACAACTTTGTATTGTAGCTATAGTTGTTCCAACTCTGGCTATTGAGAGCTTTCAGTTGGTTCCTGTGATCCTTTGACCTTGCTTTGTCCATGTGACTTTTGGTGTTTTGTTTCTGTTTTAATTTTCTAAAGTACCTTCTTACTTCCTGAGATTACATGATGCTTTGGAATCATCCTGTATGTTTCCTGCCTTGGTCTTAGAATCAGCCAATTCTCCAAGGAGCCCAGGCTCCTCTCATTGGAGGATGGCATTGGAAATCAAGAGCTAGACCTTAGGCATCCTTTTTGATGCCAGGGTGGGATATTTCCCATTTACTTAACACTGCACCCGATGATTTCATCCATAGCATACATTCAGTGTGCTAATATTTATTTGCTTGTTTTCTTATTGCCTGTCTCTCAGCTATATTGTCAGCTCCATGAGGTCATATATGATGTTTTATCCACAGTGCCTAACACATAACTTTTGAGAAACATTCATTAAAGGAAAGAATACTGGCAGGGAAGCAGGACTTTCATGAGTGTGCCCTCAATATTCATTCAATAGTTAGTGAGTTAAAGCTCAAGTTTAGTGTATGAGCAGTGGTTTAAGCTTTAGGGGTTTCTATGTGCACAGCCTTAAAGAAAGGCTAGGTTGGCCAAATGCTGACTATATGAAACTGAGGATTCCCTTTATACATAGGGCACTTACAAGCTCATTCATTGTGTTGATGTTTACATGCCAATCCTCTAGGCAGCTTGTTAGTTAAGCTTTATTATCAGAAAAGGTATCTATGAAGTCTAGCTGAGTACTGCTTTCTGTGAGATATATGAATAGTAGAAACTCATTTTTATTTGCTGGTAGGTATAATAAAGACACAAGTTTTTTTCTTATGGAAAAAAAGCCATGGACAAAGAGATACAAATTACCACAATAATGCACAAATTTCTTCTTTTCTGTTGAAGGTAAGATTTTAGAATAAAGCAAGACATGGGGCATGCTGCAGCCTAGAGGGCTGGGGCGGGCTGGGTGGGGCTGATGGGCCTTCTGCAGGCATGCTGGGTAAGGCCTGAACTGGAAGACTCTCAAGCTTCTGGAGGCCAGTGTGGGAGAGAAGGCCCCTGAGAAAGTCCTGTGCTTACAGCGTGGAACCCAGGCACGAGCTCTGCTGGGAGGTCTGAGCACCCGGGATTGGACGTCTTGTCTGACTGCAGAGAGCAAGGCACCAAATTTACCCAGGGTGATTAGAAATAGTTCTTCACTTAAGGACAGGGGCAGAAGTAGAGTAAGCTGGGTCCAGAGACAAGGTCACTAAGGAAGTAGGCACTCACGCACTAGCAAGGGAGTTTAAGGTGGAGCCAGGGTCCAGGGTGTGGTGGCAGGATTGGATGCTGCAGAGCAGACTCAAGGCTCACTCTCATTTGGGCCTGGACATCCTGAATGCTTCCAATCACTGACCAGGCTTAGGACAACTTGAGGCTCTAGGGGCCTTGGAGTCTGGGTGGAGGAGGCCAGTCACATGACCCCAAGTCCAGGTAGAGGGGAAAGGAGGGCCTGATGCCGGGTCTTTGTTTGCTATTTGACCTTTAGCTCTGGCATAATTACTTTTCTGAGGAAATTACTTAAGGTCACTTTAGGTCGCATGCTGAGTCAGTCAGCAAGACTCCTCCGGGCCTATGAGTCAAAGCTTTGTTCCTATGCAACAGAAATACCTGTGTTCATCCGGCTCCAGCAGACCCTCGGGCTGCCCGGGTCTGCTGTCTGCCTTGGGCCATCAGAGTCCCCCGCCTGGCTCCTGAGGACGTTTTTCCTCCCCATGGTGGCACTGCAGTCAGGCTTCTGTCCCCAAGGACTGTTCTCTCCTGCCTCATATCCACTCTTCCCTCAGGGCCAGACCTGCTACAGTTAACCCTTCATGGCTGGGCTGCACGTAGCTTTCCTGGGTTTGAGACCTGTGTAAGGAATGCCCAGTGGATTCCCCTGGAAAATTTCCTGGATCTTTTAAAAGGGCCATTTCTTTCCAGAAAGAGAAACATGGGCTTTGTTTATTTCCCGTCTCATGTGAAAGCAGCATCCAACATTGGCAGGGCTGCAGGTCGGCTCATCCGCCCCTGAGCTGTGCGTCTCATTGGGAAGCACAGTGTCTTTTTTTCTTTTTGATTCAAGTGGTTCTCAAATGTGAGTATGGACAAGAATTTAAACAGTGTGTCGGGACCCCTGCCTGGGAAAGTGGGATTGTGCAGGTCTGAAGCAGTAGATTTTGGGTTACCTTGATCCTAGGAATTGAGAAGGAATAGGAATTGAAGAACGCAGGAATTGAGAAGTCCAGTACCTCCAGGGGCTGGGGGAGACCATCTGTAATTGTCGGAGCTGCTAGGTTGGGAGCTGCTTGTCTGGCGGCCATTACAGCTTCTGCACCGTTGCTGTGCCCTTTAAAGCACTTGCTGGCCAAACACTATACATGTTGAAGGGCCGTAATTTTCTCTTCTAATACTTTTGGAAAGCATTAGGTTTGAGGAGTGAAGGAATAACTATTTGTTGGAGCAACAAGAGCAAGGGGGGATCCCTTATTTATTAATTGCTTATTGTATGCTAAACACTGTACTTAGCATTTTACTGTAGAGTATTTCATTGAATGCTAATGAAACTCAGTGAAATAGGTATTAGTATCTTCATTTATGAATGAGAGAATTGGTGCTCAGAGAGGTAGGGCAACTCGCTAAAGTTTCCCCAGCAAGGGAGTAGCAGAGAGAGGATATAGGTCTGGGGACATATGACTTCAAGGCCAGTGTTCATTCCACTAGTTCCTGTTGCTTCCTATTCCATGCTTCTTCCCCCCAAAAGGATGACACTCAACCCCCGGCCGCCTCATGTGGACACCTAGTGGCCTGTGAGCTCTTCCCAGGCCTGGTCTTGTACCGTGAAGTGGGTAAGAACACAGACTCTAGAATCCGGCAGTCTGGATAGGAACCCCAGTTCTGCTGAGTTTTGTAGTGTGACATTGACCCCAACACTTAACTTTTTCTGTCTCATGACATCATGTATAAATGGAAAGTAATTACAGTCTTTGCCCCATGAGATTGCCATGGAAACTGAAGGAATTAACAAAAGTACAACACTTAGTGCCTGGTACAGAATGACCACTATCATTAGCTGCTACTATTATCACCACTACCCAGGACCTTTGTATCTGGCTTAGCAGCGTGGCGCTTGGCCTCATCAGGGTTAGGGAATGCGGGTGAATGAATGTATCCCAGTTGTCTCGGTCGACATTCTCACTGCTAGACCCCAAAAGCCTGAACACACAACTCAGAGGAAGGAAGATTTATTTGCTCACAGTGTTTGGAGATAATAAGGTTCAGTTCATGTGAAGCCAAGAGTTCAGGATGTGGAGGCAGAGAGCAGAGAGAGAGAGGGAGAGAGAGGGAGGAAAGGAGGGAGGGAGGGAGGGAGGGAGAGAGAGAGAGAGAGAGAGAGAGAGAGAGAGAGAGAGAGAGAGAGAGAGAGAGAAGACTCTGCTCTCACATCATGGAGACCGGAAGCAAGGAGAGAGCAAGCAGGCAAAGAGGTTCAAAGACAAAAGCACAGTCCCCAGGGCCACACCCCCGGGGACCCACCTTCTTTGAGTCACACCCAACCTGCCTGGGTCACCGCCCAGGAAATCCATTAGCCTGGATTTAGCCACTGATGAGACGACACCCCTCGAGATCTCATTATATCAACTCTGAACATGAGCTCTTCAGGGGACTTTCTGTATCTAAGTATGACACCAGTTGACTCTTCTACAGCCATTTCTCTCTTTCCTTCCATTTGCCCTCAGCCCTTCCACCCTCCTCTCCCACCTCTCCTATTTATTCTATGGAAGTTCTCTGCCTCCCTTGCTTTGGATATTTGAGACTCTGGGCTATGTCTGTGTGAGAGGATTTTACAGGGAGTTATGGGAAGGCGCTTGCAGTTGGATGAGCATCTGTCTGTATCTTCTGTATTTGTGTTTCTGTGGGTGGGCATATCTATAAGGGAGTGGATATTACATGAATTTGCATTTGGGAGTGTGATCTTGCATTTGTTGGGTGTGTCTGGAGGAGAAATGCGCATGTATAAGAGCTGATATAAATGCACACAAGTGTTTGATATGGAGGGGGGTATTTCTGTGCCCCCTCGAATAAAATAGAATGCCCCTGGATTTTATTCAAGGGACAGAGGATTGATTGGAGGTTCAGTCAAATTGGGGTTATAGAGAGGGGACAGTGAGTGAAGGAAAGACCTGGCAGGGGAAACCACCTCTCCTCCTCCCTCCCTCGTCCTCCAGCAGAGGAGTGCTTGTGGGGTGGTGCGAGCATGGGCTATGGTGCAGAGGAGGGGAGGGTGGGGCGATGGGGGCGGGAGGCAGACCGAGGGAAGCCGTGTAAGCCACGTTTAGCAACTTGACTTTTATCTCAGAGGAATCTATGAACAGAAGGACGTGGTGAGATGTTCTCATTTTAAAAGGAAAAATGCAGCAGGGAGATGGATCGAGGGGTTCAAAGATGGAGCCCGGGAGACCAGGGAGGAAGCTACAGTGGAAATCAGAGGCAAGAGATGGAGATGGCTGTGAAGCAATGGAGGAGAGCAATGGAGGGGAGGGGCAAGTTGGTGAGATAGAAGCAGCAGGACTTGGAGGTCATCTGGACACCGGGGTGCAGGAGAGGGGGTTCTTAGTAGTGTTGTGAAGGAGGAGGCACTCACAGGGTATCCAGTTAAAGATGTTAAATGAGCTCTTGCATATAGAAGTCTGAATTTTGGAGGAGATGTGTCTGATTCTAGATGGTCACTAAACCTATGGGTGAAGATGGACTTGCCTGAAGAGAACATGCAGATGGGGAAGAGAACAGTATTAGCTTCCTAAGGCTGCTGTAACAAATTACCACAAACTTAGTGGTTTAAAGAAAAAAAATTTTTTTTTTACAGCACTGGAGGTCAAAAGTCTGAAATGGGTCTCATGGGTGTCTGCAGAATTGTGTCCTTTTGGTAGGCTCTAGGGGAGAACCTGTGTTTTGCCTTTTCTGTGGGTTGCTTGCATCCTTGGCTTGTGGCCACATCATTCTGACCTCTGCTTTCATCATCACATCTTTTGTGACTCTTCTGTCTTCTTATTGTGTCAGGGGCCAGATCAGGGGCCAGCCGTGGTTGCAGGTGGTGAGATTCCCAGTGGGAAGAATGTATGCAGAGCTGCCATCTGGAGGAGAACAAACAGCAAGCAGCAACTTTATTCTGCAGACTCAATCCTTATATAGGGTTCTGCACAAAATAGCACACACCCACATTAGTGGGACCTGCGCATGCGTGTTACACTTTGCATTAGTCATTGTACATGTGTATTACACTTTTACTTAATCATCACATACAACTATATGTAACTTGCATGCACGAGATGTATGTGCCCTGCTATTTCACTTGGGAGGTGCGAGTACCTGTGTGACTGTGTGGGATGCATGTGTGTCAGTGGCTGCATGAGGTCATGCTGTCACTACCAGTCTGTACTCCCACTGGGCCCCCACAATCAGGATCCTTGTTATTAAATTGGGCCCACTCATATAATTCAGGATAATCTCCCTCGTGTGGATTCTAACCATGTATGGGAACACATTCACGGGTTCTAAGGATTAGGGCATGAGTATCGGTGGGGGTCCGCTATTCTGTCTACTACAAGAGCCTAAACAGAACCCCAAGGCTTACCAACATTAAATGCACAGGCAGAGGAAGAAGAGTGAGCAAAGGAGGCACAGAGGTCCTAGGAGAGGGAACCAGGAGATCGTGACCTTGAGATGGGAGAGGGCTTTGGGTAGCAGATGGTCAGGAATTTTAAGATGAGGGAGTGATTGTTCTTGTCAAATGTAGGAGATTCTACAAGGTAAATGTTGAAAAATGTCCATTGGCCGGGTGTGGTGGTGCACGCTTGTAATCCCAGCATTCGGAGGCTGAGACCGGAGGATCCAGGTTTGCGGCCAGCCTCAGCTACCTAGTGAGACACTCTGCAACTTAGTGAGACTCAGTTTCAAAATAAAGAATAAAAAATAGGGCTGGGGGTATAGCTCGGAGGTAAAATGCCCCTGAGTTCAATCCCCAGTACCGATCCCCCCCGCAAAAAAAAATGTCCATTGGACTTGACAGTCAAGCAAACCATTCATTCAACAAGGGTTATTGAGTATTTACTTTTCGCCAAGCACTGTTCTGAGTGTGGACAGTATAGCAGAGATGGAGGCACAGTGCCTCCTCCTACCCTCGTTTGGAAAGACAGGTAGTAAACCAGCAAATCAGTAAACAGATCACATAGTTACACATGCTTTGCAGGGAATCCAATAAGGAAAACTGTAGAAAGGGACTGGAAAGATCTCTGAAGGAATGACATCTTGGCCTCTATCTGAATGACAAGAGGAGCGGGTCATTTGACTACTGGGATGGCAGTCCGGGAAGCAACTAGGAAAAGTCCCTCCCTTGGGTGGAGTCCTCTTGGGGACAGAGAGCTTGGTGTGTCTGTCCTATGAGGAAAGGAGGAAGGCAGTGGGGGATGGGTCTGGGAAAGGCTGAGAAGGTCGTGGGTTTGGGATTTGAATGTGTGGTAAGGAGTTAAGATGTTGTAAGATTTAGCTGTGGGAGTCAAGAGTGAACCAGAGAGACTAATAAACGGGGTGATTGCAGTGGGAGACAGTGTTGGCTTGGACTGTGATTATAGTAGCTCTTATGTGTTGAATTGTGTCTCCTGTAAAGATATGTTGGAGCCTTAACCCCTGGTGCCTGTGAATGTGACCTTATTTGGAAGAGGAGCTATACAGATGTAAGGAGAGGTGGCCATACCGGGTTAGGATGGGTCTAATCCAACAATGACTTGTGTCCTTGTAAGAACAGGGAAATTTGGACACAGATACAGAGACACCCTGGGAGAACACTGGTGAAGATGACTCAGGCAGAGGACCGAGAGGTGCAGCTGCAAGCCAAGGAAAGCCAAGGAAGGGGCGAGGAAGGAGTCTCCCCTCTAGGGTACAGAGGGGCCTTGGCTCTGTCTCACCTTGATTTTGGACTGTTGCGAGGCAAGGTGGTTCTGCTGTGTGAAGCCTCCCAGCTTGAGGTGGTTTGTTATGGCAGCTGAGGAAGCTGATTCGGTAGTGGAGGTGGGTGGGGGTGGCCGGGAAGTGGGGCTGTGACAGGCTTTGCTGATGGATTGAAGGTGGGAGTGAAGGAAAGGGAGCAATTGAGGACGAGACCGTGGCCTGAGCTCTGAGTGGCTGATGCGTCTCCTCTTGGAGGCTGGAGAGACTACGGATGCAGCAAGTTTGGGGAGGGAAATCAGAAGTTGGGTATGTGAGTCAGAAGCTGAGCCCGAGGTAAAATTTGAAGGTCATTAGCATATAGATGGCATTGAAATAATGAGAGTGACTGAAATCACCCAGGGAGAGGAAGGTGCAGGCAACCCTGACCGGCCTTGAAAAGTCCTAGTGTGGCGAAAAGGGATTTTCCAGTGTCAGATATTCTGGACTTTTTTTTTTTTTTGTGGGTCCGAGTGGGGATGCGTATATTTCTTCCAAATCTCCATGGGTTAAGTTAAATGTGTATTTCTTTTACCTTAGGGAGGCCACCTTGGGCCGGTCGCATCCACTGCTGTCTGTCTGCGACCAAATGAGTGAGTCCTGGTAGGATGAGCAGAAAAACTGCCTAGTCATTCCTCAGAACTGGGGGAAATAACAAACCGTGGTTTTTAGCTACACAGTTTCAGGGTGGCTGGGCGTATAAAAGGACACCTTGGTCGAGAGCTCCTATCCATGGAGGCAGGAGAAGATGGAGGGAAAAGAGCTGTATGCTGTGCAGGGTCACAGAAATAAATCAGGACTTACCCTAGATGCATGATTAAATGGAAATTCAAAAGGTCATGGAATAATACATCATTCAAGGAATGATAAAATATAGAAGGCGCATTTCAGAGACCAAATGGCATTCACTAAGTTATTCCTTCATCAACGATTTCAGAGTCTGTGCTCTACAGTCTGCCTGACGGGGCGGTGGGTGAGGGACCCGGGTGAATAAAATGAGCGCCGCAAACACTGGCACTGGCGGGGCGGGAGGTTATTGTTGCACGAGGAGCATCGCTGTGCGGGCAATGACTGTGGAGGCGGGAAGTGGACTCGTGATGACGGCGGCTGTCAGGGCTTGGCCTCCAACTCGTTCCTGCATGCTTTATACTCATATCTATTTAGACCTCACTCTGCCCCCATGGAGGGGGGATTATTCTTCATTCCACAGTTGAGGAAACTGAGTCTTGAAAAGGGTAGGTAGCTGGGCTGGGATTACACAGCCGGGAAGGGCTGGAGAAGTCCCGGCTGTGTCTGACCATCAGGGTTGTACCCTTTCCACCAGGGTGCCTACTGGCCATGAATCCTTCCCCTGACTCCAAGACAGTGTGGATCTGGGTTAGGGGTCGGGCTTGGCAGATCCTGTGGTCCGACGATGTTCCTCTATTGGGTGGGCAGTTAGCGTCAAGATGATGAGTAATCACTGTTGAGACATAGCCCCTAATTCTTGCTGTGCACAAGGAGTGTCCAGACCTCAGCTGGGAGGGAAAGGCCAAGCTTTCTACCACGGAGACCTGACTCTGTGAAATCTTTTTTTTTTTTTTTTTTTTTTTTGTGGTACTGGGAAGTGAACTCAGGGGTATTCTACCTCCGAGCTATACCCCCAGCCCTATTTTTTACTCTTTATTTTGAAACAGGGTCTCACTAAGTTGTGGAGTACCTCATCAGGTAGCTGAGGCTGGCTGCGAACCCGGATCCTCGGGTCTCAGCCTCCCAAATGCTGGAATTACAAGTGTGCGCCACCACGCCCGGCTCTCTGTGAAATCTTGAAGGGTCCTCTCAGCGCCACCGAATGGCCCTCAACAGGGAGTGCGGCACTCTCCAGCGCATTTTCTCATCGTACCAGACTCATGGCGGAGCCGCCTGGGTGGTGGACATCAGCCACAAGTGGGAGGACCTCTTAGAGTCCTGTTCCACTCCTCCTAGACTCCTCCTGGCCACGATGGTGGCATCCTGTGGACTCCACAGCACGGACTTGGCAGCCGGGTTCCACCAGCAGATCCTGCTCTGTGGTGTCCCCGCCACTTGGCCGTGTGCTCCAGCGGGGGTGGAGAGCCAAGAGAGGGGGCAACTCCTGGGGAAGGGGGCTCAGCGGCCAGCGAGTCCACCTGGGCTGGAAGGAAGGGCCTGGTGCAGGGATGGAGGGAGCCTCCAGCAGGTACTGTGCTGAGTTAGACTGAGAGGCCACACTGGTGGAGAGGCCACACTGGTGGAGAGGCCACTGGGCCTCTGTGGGCTTTTAATTAGATAGCAGTTAGGTAGAGTTTGTTAGGCCCTCTTAGGGTTCAAGGCCAAACCTCAAAATATGTTCTTTTCTCTTTTAAATAATAGTTACTATTTATCTTCCCTAATAGTAGTAGCTAATGTTTATCACATATTCCCTATGTGCCAGGAATTGTGCCAAGCACTTCAGAGAGTATTTTATTTAATTCTGGTAGACACTACCAGATACCAGAGCCCTCGTTTTATGGATGATAAAGTAGAGGTGCAGAGGAAATAGTTATCTAATCCTAAATCACATGGGTGGTAAATCATGGAAAAAGGAACTAAACCAAGACCTGAGCACTTACTAGTACTGCTTATAACTGAAAAAGAAAAATAATGTTTAGCTGGGCATGGTGGCACATGCCTGTAATCTCGGTATTTGGGAGACTGAGACAGGAGGATCTCAGGTTCAAAGCCAGCTGTGGCAACTTAATGAGGCTCTTAGCAACTTAGTGAGACCCTTTTAACAAATAAAAATAGGGCTCGGAGGTAGAATGCCCTTGGGATCAATCCCCAGCACCACAAACAAACAAAGAAACAAAATAAAACAAAAAACAAATAGAAAGAAAGAAAAACACAAAAAATCCAACTTGTACATCCTAAAAAAATTACATGTGAAAAAAGCCAAATAATCCTAAGTTTTTCTATCTATAGGTAACCACTGTTAATATTTTCCCAGGCACATGTATGTATAGGCTTTTAAAAAGTGGAGTTACTTTAAGTATTGATTTATAGACTGACTTTCCCCTACTCGGCAGAATATTTTGAACATATTTTCCAATGTTAAATGTGTTTCAACACCTTATTTTTTAATGCTGCAAAGTATTTCATTATATAGGAATCTATCCTTTAAAAACCTCTCCCTATTATTGGAAATTCAAGCTGCTTATATATTTTGTTGTTAAAAATAGTGGCATCACTAGCAACTTTGTTCATGCATTTTTGCATACAACTCAGAAGACTGCCTGGAGATAAGTTTTTAGAAGTGCTATTTCTGCATCAAAAGGCATGCACATTTAAAGGCTTTTGGTGTGATTGCAAAAACACTTTCTGAAAGGTTTGCATTAATTTTCTTTTTCACTAGCAGAGTATGAGAGTCCTCACTTCTTCACAACTCTGCTAACCCCATGTAATTCATTGCTTACCTCCCTCCTCCCTCCTTCCTTCCCTCTCCCTCCCTCCCTCCCTCCCTCCCACCTTCCCTTCCTTCTTCTCTCCTACTTCTGAGGATTGATCACAGGGGGCTTCTACCACTGGGCTACACATCCTAGACCTATTTTATTTTTATCTTGAATTAGGGTCTTGCTAAGTTGCTAAGGGCCTCACTAAGTTGCTGAGGATGGCCTTGAACCTGTGATCCTCCTCTCTCAGCCTCCTGAGTACTGAGATTACAGGCATGGGCCGCCCCACCTGACATTGCTTTTAAAACGTTGTACATTTTCCTAGATGAAAAGTATCTTTCTTTAATTACAAATGGCATTGGATACTATGTTTATTGGTTACTTGTTCTTTTGTGAATTGCTTTTCTTTTTGTTAGAGTGTTTATCTATTTCTTACTGATTTGGATGAGGCCTTTATATATAAGATGGCATGAAAATTTTGTCATATATGTTGTAGATATACAACATGTACAGTTATACTTTATCATTTTTACATACAGATGTTTTACATTTCTAGGTAATCAAACTTTTCAATCTTTGCCTCTGCTGCCTTCCCTTTTGGGTCTATGCAGGGGGAGTTAGGTACTTTCATTGTGTAAAAATGAAGTCTACTCATTTCTAAATCTCTGATTTGACATGTTTATTGAGTACCTCTCTACCCTTGATACTTTCTAGGCTTTGGTGAAGGAAGGCAAGTTGCCCTCTTCAGTTTACCTTTTCCATCCATCTGAAATTTCTTTTTAAATACAGTGACAGGAGAGGCTCTGAGGAGTTCTTTCTTGGCTAGTCGGCTGGGTCTAGTTGAATTCTGAGATGGCTCTGCCATCCATGGAAGGAAGGGATAAAGAGAACTCTGGAGTCAAGGCCAACGTTGCAAAACTTGAGGTTTTCTGCTCCCATGGAGGATACATCACCAAGATAGGATGCCATAAAATCCCAGAGTCCTGGCTTTGGGTTGGCTCATCCCACACAGACCTGGACCTTTGAGGCCCTCCTTCCTGAGGCTGGTCCTTGAGGACAGGCGTGGGCCTCCCTCTAGAACACACCCAGTGCTCTGCTGTGGCCCCTGGCGTTGCTGGCTGGCGTCTTCAGAGGAAACCTGGGATGGATGAGAAGCTTGACCCACTGAAGGTCAGGCAGCCCCCTGTGTGAGTCAGCTTTCCATCACTGTAACAAATATTCGAGATAATCAACTTATAAAGAGAAAAAGGTGTTTGCTTATTTATTTATTTATTTTTATGGTGCTAGGGATTGAGTCCAGGGGAATTTTACTTCTCAGCCACACCCCCAGTCCCATTTTTTTTAATCATCTTGTAACAGGGTCTTGCTAAGTTGCTGAGGCTGACCTCGAACCTGTGATCCTCCAGCGTCAGCCTTCCTAGTACTGGGATTACAGGCATGCACCACCATACCTGATAGAGTCTACTTTGGCTCACAGTTTGAGAGGTTTCAGCCCGTGATCAGGTGGAGCCATTGCTTTGGGCTTGTGGCGAGTCAGTGCATCATGGCAGAAGCACGAGGTGGAGGCAGAGCATTGGCCTCATGGCCAGGGAGGGAAGAGCGGAGGAGGAAGGGGCTGAGTCCCCACTGTCCCCTTCAAGGGGATGCCTCCCATGACCCGAGGACTCAGCAGGCCCTTCCTCTTAAAGTTTCCATCATTGCCCTTAGTAGCACTAAACTAGGGACTAAGCCTTTAACACATGAGCTTTTGGGGGTCATTGAAGATCTGAATTATAGCACCCCTGATGATTATCCAGGTGGCTCCTTTTTCAGAATCCTGAACTTCCTGCATGTGAATTTTCCAATAAACACAGGACACTTTCTTCATGGAAAGGCAATAGCCCCTTCCCCCTTTTTTTGCAGTACTGGGGATTGCAGTACTACCTCCGAGCTACACCTGGACCCTATTTTTATTCTTTATTTTGAAACAGGGTCTCATTACGTTGCAGAGGGCCTCACTAAGTAGCTGAGGCTGGCCCAAGTACTGGGATTACAAGCATGTGCCACCATGCCCGGCTGGCAATAACCCTTTTATCCTTGATAATTCGGTGTTATTTTCCTTTGAATACCTCTGTCTGTGGAGGGGTCCTTCTTAGTTTCAGGGCAGGGGCAGCCCCATAAGTCCTGGTGGAGGGATAGCGCCCCATGGCATTACCCCGTGGTAAACTGGCTCTCAGGAAGCAGCAACAACACCCTCTGTTTGTAGCGCTTGCCAATTTCCATGGTTCAAATACTCCCATCATGGCTACCTTTGTACCATGTCACAAAATTAACAACTGGCTCACGAAATTAAGCTGTGGCTTCTCTGGAGCTGGCATGAACAGGCTCCGGCACACCTCTGGCACACCTCCGGCACACCTCCGGCACACCTCCGGCAGCACCTTCTGGAGTGTGTGGCTTCCGGGTCAGAAGGCAGGGCTGTGTCTGCTTGGCAGAACAATGTGTGCCAGTGCTCTGGTGACCGGCTGGCTCTTCAGAGACTGCTCAGTTTCTTCCCAATCAGGGTCATCGTCTTTGTTATTCAGCCTTTTCCCAGCCGCAGGGCATGAGTCTGGAACCAGGCATCCTAACAGACACGGAGTGACCCACTTTCAACCACTCCCTTAAACAGCTGAGCTTCCTGGGTATTTCTAGAATGGTCCTGCTCACCTCCCCTGTGGCTCTGATTGCTCTGCTGCTGTCTGGCTCGGTGACCTTGGGAAGATCAGTTGCCCTTGGATCTCAGTGTTCTTATCTGTGAAATGACAAGGTTAGAACCGAGGATCTCTGCGTTCTTTCCCAGTCCTCGCATGATTGTAAGAATCTTTGAGTGACAGCAGTATTTATAGGCAGGATATTACGAAGGCAATCTTCAGGCTGGCTTGTAATCTGTGTGAAGCAGAGAACATGCAAAGTCATTTGGGAAGGAGCTGTTATTTTTGAGTAGCACAGAACCTAGTCATAAAACACAGATTCCAAAAGGAAAAAAAAAAAATCGGGTCACATTTCTTAGGTGTAAGAGACTCACACCTTGAAAGACGATGGGTTACTAGATTCAGCTCTGATGCTCCTGGGGGCTCCAGTTTGAGACGAAAGTTCCTCCTGGGAAATCAACAGGAACTCTTTTAGACAGATCAACTCTAAATTATGGCGGGATTATCCAGGTTAAATTTTGCTTTCATGCTTTGGGCTGCATCTATCCTGCTTAATTACCTAGTTAGTTGGCATCTCAGATTTCCTCTATTTTCTTGCAGCCTGTGGGGAATCCCTTTGATGGGATAGGTGGTCTAGTGAAAGAGCAGTGGATTCAAAATCAGGAGACCCAGTTTCCAACTGGTTGTAAGGCGCCAGTCTGGGCCTCAGATGCATCTGTTGGAAAGTGAGGGATTTGGGCTAGATCAGTGATTTGCAACCAGGGGCATTTCCCAATGTTGCCAATCCAGGCTGAGTATCGTTCCTGCAGCAGCTGGGGGTTCAGGCCTGCTCCGTATGACTCCTGGTCCTGGTTTTCTAGGGCCAGCATATGACCCTGAGCATGTTCTTCTCTTAGCAATGGTGACAGTGGCAGCACGCAGTGCTTCCAGAGGTTGAGGCTGAGTTGGGGCTTGCTATTTTCCGCTGGCCCTGGCAAGTCACTGATCCACGCCGGGCTGTCCCAGGCAGGGATGCGTGCTCTGCTTCTCATGGCACAGATGGTGACGTCACACTATGACTTCTTCCTCTCCTGCTGTGGCCCTGGGAGAGGAGTCCTCCTCATTTCATAGAACAGCTTCAAGGCAAGAAACAAAGCAAAGAATAAATCTCTTCTCTGCCCCTGCGCACACCAACCAACCAACCAGCCAACCAGCCAACCAGCCAACCAGCGAGCAAGCAAACAATCAAAACTCAAACCACCCAGCACTAATAGCAACAGTACCGGCGCGGGGAGAAGAGCTGTGGGCGCAGACTGTGAACGCGGCTTCCTTGTCTCTCTCAGGGGCTGGAGGCCTGAGGCTGGCAGCCATAATTGGAGATACCTTCAGTTGTAGCCAGGCCTCAGGTGCACAGCTGTGGAGGGGGGTAACACCCTCGCTCTCACCGCTCACAGGTGGCTGAGGGGACTGAGGTAACCGGGCGAAACTCCAAGCACGATGCTTGGCACGTTGTGAGTGTTTATTAGGAAGCCCCTGATCCTGTGGCTGGAGGCCGTAGCAGCCTCCTACCTGCCCCGCCCCACCTGCCTCCTGCCTCCTCCTCATCCGCCCTGCTTATTTTTGTCCTGTGTCTTGGATCAAGCACTTTCCCCTGCTTCATGCTTCCTCTCCCCTCTGCCCGTGTATTGCTTTTCCTTGAAGGCCAGCGTGAGGCCCACTTTCTTTTGCTACCACGCATCAGCCCACAGAAGCCCTTCTCTTGGCCATTTGGTCTTTACCCGTGAGTGGCCTCAGCTTGCCAACGGATGCCCACGTTCAAAGTTCTTCAAGGGCAAGATCCGAGTCTGACCCCCCTCTGTGGCCCTTCCACCAGCACGGTGCTAAGAACATGTTAGGTGCTTAGTAAGTGTTTGTTGGATGCTGTTTGAAAATGAATCCTCAGCTTCCCCAGAGCTGTCCTTTATCTATAAGATATGACAAGGACAAGGAGGCCAGCAGGGGGAATAAGATGCATGGGGACTCTTTGAGATAAGAGGCCACACCTGCGGACAAGGTCACTCTCTGCTGGAGCTCCGCCCCGGCAGTGTGGTCTCAGGTGACCTTCCTGAGCATAAGGAGGTGCTGATAAACTGCTGGACCACTGGCTGGCCGGTGCTCAGTCCTCTGTTTGGAGATGCACGCGGCCTGCCTGTGTGCCAGCCTGCGTGCCAAAGGAACCAGCCTCCGGAGGCCAGCGGAGTCTGCAGAGGAGCCGGTGCCCCATCCGTCACCTTCCAGGACAGCAGTCATTTCCTGCTTCATAGGGCTCAGTCCTGAGGGTGGCCTCTTGAAAAGGAGTCAGGGAGGCCCGAGAGGTGAAGGCTCAATCAAAATTTAAGGCTGCAAAAATGTAGAGGTGGGAAGGACACAGAAAGGAGGAAAGAACTTTAGCAGGGTGTTGGCGTCTTTTGTGAATTCTTTAAAGGTTTTTATATCCCTGGCCCTACTCCAGCTCTGTGAATGACATCACCCTGCACCCGGGCACTCAGATCGCAAACCCAAGCATGCTCTTCAGTCCCCTCCCTGCCCCCCACTTTCTTCCATCTGCCCCCCTCCATTCCATCCCTCATCAGACAGTCACCCACATCCATTCTGCCTCCCCACCATGTCGGCTCAGGGCTCCCACAATGACCTTCTAGCTGCAGCAGTCTCTCTGCAGCGTCTCTTCCTCCCTGTAACCCATCCTGTGTGTGACCAAAGCCAGAGTGGTGTTTTAAAAATCCAAATAAATTATGTCTCGCTCCCACTCAAAACCCTCAGATGGCCTCCACTTTTACCTAGAATAAAATCCAGACTCCTTGGTAGGGAAAACAATATGGTGGGTCCTCAGAAAAACTGAATTCAGAGCAACCATTTGGTCCAGCAATTGCTCTTCTAGGTACATTCCCCCAAGAAGCAAAGCAAGGTCTTGAGGACACATTTGCATATCCATGTTCAAACAGCATTATTTGCAATACCTCCCTCCTCCAAACAAGGAAAGCAGCCGCAGTGCTATTGGATGGCTGGATAAGTGAAATATGGTACATGCATACAATGGAATATTTCAGAACTGGCCTCACAGGCTAGGCAAGTGCTCTCCTACTGACCTATATCCTCATCCCTTTTAAAAACTATACTTTTATTGGTGTATTGTATTGTACATCACAGTGAGTTCAAAGGGATACAAACGTACATGCACATAGCACTTATTTTGAGGCAGAGTCCTATTAAATTGTCCAGGTTAGCCTTGATTTTGCCTTCTTCCTGACTCAGTCTCCTGAATAGCTGGGATTACAGGTGTGCACCACCATGCCTGGAAGAATGTTTCCTTTCTTAAAAAGGAAGCTAGGCGTGGTGGCACATAGTTGTAATCCCAGGCGGAAAAAAGAGGATTGTAGTTACTATGGCAGCTTCAGCAAGTAGAGAGACTCTCATCAACCTAGTGAGACACTGTTTCAAAATAGAAAAATAAAATAGGGCTGGGAGTATAGCTTAGAGGTAGAATGTCCCTGGGTTCAATCCCCAGTATCACACAAACACACACACACACACAAAAAAAAAAAAAAAAGAAAGAAAAAAAGGTAAGGAAATTCTGACACATGTTTTCACATAGATTAACCTTGGTGAAATAAGTTAGTCACAAAAGACATACACTATATGATTCTACTTATAAGAGGTGAAACAATTGTTGTATCTCGAGTGGACTGATTCACAGAGACAAAGTAGAAAGGCAGTTGCCAGGGAGGAGGGAGGGATGGGGAATTATTTTATTATGTTTAGCAGGTGTAAAATTTTCGGTATTGCAAGATAAAAGAGTTCTGGAGATGGGTTATACCACAGTTTGAATGAACTTACCACTACTTAACTGTACACTTAAAAATGGTGAAGATGGTAAGTTTTATGTCATTCATTTTTTACCATAATTAAAAAAATAATTTCATGCTTCCCACAGATTCCAGGTCTCCACATGACGTGCCCCCCCTCCCCCCACCCCCGCCAGCTTCTCTCCTTCTTCTTGTGGTCTCGAGGCTCCTTTGCATTTGCTTTTCCACCAGCCCGTCCATCTTTTCTCCCCGGAGAAAATTTGCACAGCTGATGCCTTCTCAGGGGTCAGCTCTCGGCTCCAAGGTCACCACCTCCCGCTGTCCCTCCCGTTACTCTCTCTAACATTACCTCACCCCCTTTGGCCTTTGCAGTTTGTCCGTCTCCAGGATGGATTACGTTGCTGTCTGCGTCCTTCACCTGTGGTCTCACTGTACCCTAAAGGCCAGCAGAGTGCTCGCCATGTGACAGCTGCCTAGTGACTGCAGGGTGAGGGTATTTCCTGGCGCATGTTTTTGGGTGGCCGTGAAGAGCACGTTTGCTCTGAGCTCTTTTCCTCACTGTGGGTCTGAGTTAGTCTGCATCAGCCTTGATCTCTGGTCAGCTGTGTTCTGTGATGGAAACTGGCCCCATGTGAGACTAAAGAAATCAATTCACCCTGTGTTATTAAATTATTAACTTCAATGTGATACCCATGAAATTACCAAGGTCACTCCTCACAGACATAGAAAAATCAGTCCTTAAATTCATTTGGAACAATAAAAAGCCCAGAATAGTCAAAGTAGTTCTTAGCAACAAGAACCATGCAGGAGACATCACAATACCTGATTTCAAACTATACTACAAGGCTACAGTAATAAAAACAGCATGGTATTGGCACAAAAACAGACACATAGATCAATGGAGCAGAATAGAAGATTCAGAAACAAACCCACACACTTGCAGTCAATTGATTTTTGACGAAGGGGCCAAAAACATACACTGGAAAAAAGATAGCCTCTTCAACAAATGGTGTTGGCAAAACTGGTTAACCATAACTTGGAAATCATTAAATTATTAACTCGAAGCCAACATATATGTATTGGATTTCTTTTATGGGTAAAGCATTAGGGGATGGACAGAAAGTTATGCAGATGAGTGAGAGAGAGACAGGGTCGGTCTAAAGGAGCTTTCGTTGCGACAGGGTGGAGTGGGAGTAGCCAGGACCATGGTGACCTGAGAGAGGGCTTGGAGAGAGGGGGTGGTGCTTTTAGCCACGGGGCTCCAGAGAGGCCCTGCAGCAGGCCTCTGCTGAAGGCGAGGTGGGGACAAGGCAGGGATTCTGACAGTGGGAGGAGGCCTGGGCGGTGACACAGGAGTGGAACCAGAGATGTGGCCATGATGGCTGGCTGACCTCAGTGGTACCTGGTGTGACTTGGCAGGGCCAGTCATGGCGACCATAAAGCAAAGGGCCTGGGCTGTGTGTTTGTGGGGTGGCCAGTGTTCTGCTATCCTGGGGAGTCCACGGCTTCTGACCAGAAGAGCGATGAGATCAATTTGGTGATGGGGCAGGATGGCCTGGGTGGGTTTTGAGGTGAGCAGCAGCACCCCACTTAGACCCAGATCCTTCCAGTGGAAGGTGGAGGAGGTGATGTGAGCCTGGGGGAGGGGAGACTCTTCTGAGGGAACCAGACAGGGCGGGGTGACTGTGTGCGAGAGAGAGTGTACCTGTGAGGAAGCAAGAGGCTGTGTTAGTGTATGTGCTGCACATGGCCGTGTGAGATAGTGTGTGGTACGTATGGTGTATGGTGTGTGTGTGTGTGTGTGTGTGTGTGCATGAGGGTGGTGTCTGAGTGTGTACAAGACTGTGTGTGAGAAGGTGTGAATAAGTGTGTGTTGCAAGTGAGAGTATGTTTCTGTGTGTAACATGAGTGAGAATATGTGGCATGTATCTAAGTGTGTGTGTGCATTTGTGTGAATGTGCCTCAGAGTGTGTGTGGGAATGTGTGGCAGGGTGAGTGTGCCAGGGTGCATCAGTGTGCGGTGTATTTGTGCATGAGCATGTGAGAGTGTGTGGTTACATGAGAGTGTGTGGGTGTATGCTTGTGTGTGTTTGTGTTAGAGTTATGAGAATGTGTGGTTGTGTACGAGGATGTATGTAAGTGTGTGTTGTGTTTGTATGTTAGTGTGTGAGCATGTGTGGTACGTGTAAGAATACATGGCGTGTGTAAGAGTGTGAGCATGTGTTCATGTGTGAGAGTGTATTAAGAGTATGTATGTGTATATATAAGAGAGTGTTTTGGTATGTGTGAGAATGTGAGTGTGTATGAGTGTGTTTGTGAGAATGTGTGTGAGTGTGAGGATATGAGTGTGCATTTAAGTGCATTTGTAGGCAGGAAGGGTGGACTCTTTCCCAGTTCTGAGCAACCACAGTTCCTTGCCAGGAGGGAATTTTCCAGCTCCCTGCAGCAGGTGCCAGTGACCGCCTCTGCCCACCTGCCGGGCTTGGCCAGCTCCGCTAGGATTCCCCTCTCCCTGCAGGAACCACAGCGAAGCCCAGAACAGGAGCAGGAAGCGGCTCTTTTGGAGCTCCGTGTTCCTGCTGGCCGTTGTCCTGCCCCCTGCTCTCTAGCTGGACTCCTCACACCTCGTTCTGCTCATGTTTAACATCCCTCAGCTGTCCCTGGGCCCTGTGACCTGGCAGACTGTTGACCCCTGAAGGGCCCCCTGGCACTTTGTCTGCTCTGTTGCTGGCATGTGATATACCCTGGGCTTCTCTGGCACCAGCCGCTGCCCACACCTGGGGCTGGCACCTGAGCAGTGTCTGTAGAGAGCAAGTCGATGCTTACCAAGAATTCATGGAATATTTTAAAAACAAGCAAAATGGGCCCAACTAAATACATTTGCTTTTTACCACCCCTGCCTATAGGGATTAAAGGAACATTCAAGCCATTATAGGATGTTGACATCTCATTTAGTTTTTACCAATGCATGGTTAGAAAAGAATCTTATCATTCCCATGGCACCAATACTAGCATTTCATATCGTTAATCAAAATGGGCAACATCTGGTTGAATTCAGTCACTGCAAAAGATGAGGACTGGTATAAGTAGGTTTTAAGCCATGATTTCAAAAGGCAGTATTGTGTAGGTAACTCAGCATCTGAATGTATTTCATAAGAGTGATGAATAGAGCCCTAAGCATGTGCGCAGGGGAGGCAGACTTCCCTCTCCATCTGCGGGCCAAGGATTGCTTGTGAGTATGGTGCTAGGCAGGCCTGTGAATTCATCACTTCACCAGCCACCAACCCCTTTCCTTGTGGAACATTTTATGGCAAATGCATGTAGCCAGTTCTGGTCCCAAACAGATTCCCTCTAAAGCTGAGGTTTGGAGGTAGTGTATCAGCTAGCTTCTGCTGCATAACAACCAACCCCAAAGCTCAGTGGCTCCATTCCTAGTCTTTTGAGGAACTGCCATACTGGTCTCTATACTGGTTATAGTGATTTACAATCCCAGCAACAGTATATAAGTGTTCTTTTCCCCCACATCCTCACCAGCATTTGTTATTATTTGTATTCTTGTTGATTGCCATTCTAACTGGGGTGAGATGAAATCTCAGTGTAGTTTTGATTCACATTTTCCTGATTACTAAAGATGTTGGACTATTTTTCATGTATTTGTTGGCCATTTGTATTTCTTCTTTTGAGAAATGTCTGTTTAGTTTTATTGATTGGGTTTTTTTTTTTTTTGGTGTTAAGTTTTTTGAGTTCTTTATATATTCTGAATATTAATCCTCTGCCAGAAGAGTAGCTGGCAAAGATTTTCTCCCATTTTGTAGGCTTTCTTTAGGGTTGTATATTATTTCCCACATGTGGGAGCTAGAGAGGGAAAAGGCAAGAGAAGGGACCTTATGAAAATAGCAGAGAGACCAGTAGAGTTGTGACACGTGTTGGGGAAGAGAGGAGGGAAGGAAATATTAGGGAGGAATAATAGGGAGGTCCAGAGAAGGAAAAAAATCATATTATGCTATGTGCATATGTGAATATATCACTCTAAATCCCATATTTTGTATAGTAATAATCTACTAAAACTTAATTTAAAATATCCTCCGTGGCTTACGATACACATGATCTCTCCTGTGCACGCCTTCAGGGCGCTGTGGATCTGATCTGAGCTTTGCTGGTTGCTGGGCTCATTTGTGTGTCTGTAGACTGGTGGGGTCTGCTGGGGGAGCCATACGGGACGGTTCTTCACGTGCTTCCCATCCCCCTCCAGGACCAGCGAGCTGGCTGCAGCACGTTCTCATTACAGTGGTGGAGATGGCACGGGCACATGTACAAACACAGAAGCCTCCTCGAGGCCGAGGCTCAGAACGGGCAGGCTCTCACACCTCCTGTATGATACTGCTCAACCAAGTCACGTGGCTGAGCCCAGATTCAAGGGTGAGGAAACAGACCCTGCTTCCTTGCTTCTAGAAACTCCCAAGTCACAGTTGCATGTCACATAAGGACATATTAGTCAGGGACAGACCGCATATATGACAATGGTTCCATAAGATTATAATGGACCTGGAAAGCTCCTACAGTCTGGTGACGTCTTAGCCATCAAAATGTTGAAGCACAACGCGTTGCTCACACATCGCACACTGGCGGTGACGCTGGTGTAAACCCGCCCACCGCATGCCAGTGCAGCACACCCAATTATACACAGCACATGATGCTTGGTAAGAAACGACGGTGTTGCTAGTTTGTGTGTTTACTGTACTATTATCAGTAGTTTACACTGTACTCTTTCTGCTTATAATCAAAATTCACTGTAAAACACTATACTGCCTCATGCCGGCAGCCTACTCATCGTCTTTGCTGCACCCCTCGATGGTATTGAGAAGCCATGTCGAGTAATTGACCAGCACCCCCCAGGTGTGTGCAAGTGCATGCTGCGATGTTTGAACAAAGACAGAATGGCCTGACGGCACACTTCTTGGTGTCTCCCATTGTTAAGCGACACACGACTGCCTGTGGCCAAGGGAGGGTGAAGAGCTGGGAACTTGCAGACAATCTACTGTAGATTGGTACTCCCTATTTAGTAAACAGCACGTTCCACATATATTTGGAACAGTCATTTTTGCATAGGTTGAAAGTGAGTGATGGTTTGGTGTTTGGAATTACAGAATATTAGGTTCAGAAGGAAATCAAATTCCAGCTAAACTTCTGACTTTATAGACTAAGAAATTTGCAAGTCAGATTAGGGAAGCAACTTGCTCAGGGTTTTTAGGTACTCAGTGACCACACCTATGAAAACCTTATTTTTTTTCTCTGAATATAATACTCTTTGTCAGATATAACAGTGCATTTTTTCCTCAGGCATATTCCCTTTAATAAAAACCAAGCACGTATAACAATAGCATTAGTTATAATACTAGGATCTTGTTCATAGAAGTCAAAATGTGAAATACACAGAATTACAATGTAATTTGCAGATGCATTGCTGTGTTTGGTGACTGATTTGGAAATGTGAAATATAAGAATATTATTGTTGGGATAAGGCAGGGAACTCAGTGTGACAACCAGAAGCAACTGGCATTGTAGCATTTTGTTCTGATTCGGATGTGTGTGGTTGTAAGCCGGGCAGTGCTGGTTTTTGGAATTTTCATGCAGCCCTGGAACTTGGTGAAGGAGGCTGAGTGGAGACAAGACTGGGGTGTCGATGGTTTCTCTGCCGGTGGTAAATGGGACGTGGGTACATTTTCATTTCTTTGGTTCATTTACTCATGATAAACATAATGGGTTGAACTAGTGGGACTCTAGGACCAATTCCAAGGTTAAGATTTTAATTTTTATGTCAGTGATAGAAATTACACAGGTTTTCACTGTTATTATTAAGAATTAGTCTGGGCCGCATTTGACAGGATATCCTCAAATAAGTGGCATATATAGAATGGTGGTTGTTTGTCTTTCTCGTAAAAAGGAGGTTTGGAACCAGGGGTCCAGGGATGATAAGATGGCATCAGGTGGCACCAGGGATCCATGTTTCTACATTTCTGCTCTTCCATTCTCAGGACGCAACTTTCTACCTCACGGTGATCTCAAGGTTGCCTTATGGATAGAAATGGCTGCTGGGGCTCCAGCAATCACCATCCTTTAACAAGCCAGCAACAGGAAGAGATAGAGGAGGGAGAAAAAGCACCTGCCTCCTCTTTTTGGAAAAGCTTGCTATTTTGAAATACTATTAGATGTATGGAAAAGTTGGGAAGATAGTGCAGAGTTCTCATATAGCCTTCACTCAACTTTCCCTAACATTTACATTTTATATAACCACAGTGCATTGATTAGAACAGAGAAATTAACATTGGCACAATACTGCTAACCTAACTATAGTCTTTATTAGGATTTCGCTACTTTTTATATTAGTGTTCCTTTTTGGTTCGAGGATCTGGTCCAGGATCCCACATGGCATTTAGTCACATGTCTCTTTAGTCTTCTTTGATCGGGGACAGTTTTCCATCTTTCTTTATTTTTCATGATCTTGATAGATTTTGAACGTACTGGTCAGGGATTGTGTAAAAGTTCCTCGGTTTGGTTATGGGATGCTCTCTCATGATCAGGCTGGGTTATGGGTTTGGGGGAAGGCGCCCCCAGAGGTGAAGTCCCTGTCTCATCGCATCATATTGGGCCGCGTACATCACGCCTTATTGCTGGTGAAGGTGACCTTGACCCCTTGGCTAAGGTGGCATCTGCCAGGTTTCTGCAGTGAAGTGGTTTCATTTCCCTTGCCAGACTCTCCTGGTTAGAAGTCGATCTCTAAGTCTGACTCGCACTCAAGGGAAGGAGAAGGAAGCTCTCCCTCCTGCAGCCCCCTCCTTCTTAGGGCTCAATCCTGGAAGTTCTGCACAAAACTGCTTTTATAGCTGGGGTTTAGCATAGCATAATGAGTGCGGAAGGGTTTTGGCTGAGTCAGGCTGCTTGAGCGTGAATCCCAGCTCTGGCATGCATTAACAGTACGGATTGGGCAAATGATCTCTCTGTGTCTTAGTTTGCTTTGTAAAAAAAGGGAATAATAACTGTGCCTCCTCGTGTGGTAGGTTATTATGAGATTGAGTTTATGGAGGTAAAGGTGCTTAGAATTGTGTTTGGTGCATGGTGAGTTACCATGATGGCTAGCTATGGGTATTGTTACGTGACCGTGGTTGGCTATGAGGGAGCCTGAGAAATTTAGTGTTCTTTTTTTTTTTTTTTTTCTAGGAAGAAAGCCTAGCTAGCTGCTGTTGCTAAGGAAGAAAAGGCAGGCTAGGAATTCAGAGATAGCCGGCAGCGCCTGCCAGTCACTGTACTCAGGATTGGGCTAGGTGGGACTGTGATACGGCCATGTTTCCCAGGAGAAAGTGTCCTTGGACAGGATCCACACTGCTCTCTAAGTGCTGCTGCCCTAAGTGGGCTCCAAGGGAGAGAGAAACATGGGCTGCCACCAGAGGAGAGCCAAGAGGTCACCAGGCACTAAGGGTCTTGCTGGGTGTCCTTGGTCATTGGGGAGCGGTCAGCTTTTCTGGGGAGGACACCTTTCAAGGGGTTCTCATCTAGCACAGAGCTGGTTGGAAGCAGTAGCGTGTCCATTTGAAAGTGTTTGATATGTTGGCTCTCTTTGAAACATTTAATCTCTACAAAGGGAATGGAAACCACCACGAGAGATGGGGTGGGCTAGAAGGCTTTGCAAAGATCAGAGCCACCTTGTGTCGCCTGTCGAAAGGAGGGACTAAGAAAGAACAACTCTGGGGATGTGGAGGGCTCACAACCAAAGACCTGCAGGGATGGCCTAGAACCTGCCCAGCCCCATCTGTCATCTGGGGTGTCAGGTGGGGTGTCCTTCAGAGGACAAAAGGAGCACCAGGAACCAAGGGCTAGAATGATCCAGCCTTGCCTTTGGGGTTTCAGGTTCAAAAGACAAACACAAAGAAAAAAGACCAGCGGCAGCTTTAGCTCCTGCAGACGGGACCCAAACCCAGCAATTACAGCTGGAGTTGGTGCGGCTGGGTCTGACCACAGCTTCACCTCCTGAAGCTTGGTCCTGACAGGTGCCTCTTAACAAGCGCTCGTCCCCCTTCCTTGTCATCGTGTGGGTGCCTTGGAACAGACAGTTCCTGCCCAGTCTAATCTCAACCCTGCCAGACTTAGACCTATCACATAATATTCTGTTTGGAGAATAATGGTGTGGCCTGGAGCTCGTCCCTTGACCTCTCTGGGCGCCAGTCTCTTATCTGTCAAATGAGGGTGGTGACCTGCATGATCTAAGGGCCCTTCCAGCAAATGCTGCCCTGGGCTCTTGGCCCTGCCCAAGGACACCGCGCCTCGTCCTTCGACGCAGGCTTAAGAAACCAGCTCTTTGCCCAGGCATCGGTGCCCCTCCTCATCTCTTGTCTCTCTGGGTGACTCTAAGCAGCTCCAACCAGGAGGTGCTGCCTCCCGCATTGCAGCCCCCACAGCAAGCCCATGGGAGGCCGGGACCACCAGAGAACCTCGTCGCTCTCCTGCCAGCTCCTTCCTTCTCTTTTGGAGCAGGTCCTGTTAGGAATGACAGCTCCGAAACAGATTCGTACCTTTAATCATGATACCACGTACAAGGGGCCTGGATCTATGTCACCGACATCTCTTGCACTTTCATCCCTTTGATCACAGAAGGTGCCTGACATGCCCTCTGGAGACGGGCTTCCTTCCAATCCTTAAACTGAAAACATTTTGCAAAATGTTGGTGCCTGCGCTGCCCCCAAATGCATAATTAATAATGAAGCACAGCTGGATTCCTGATTTCAAGACTGCTGTCCCTTAAAGGTCCTGAAAAAGAGTGCAGCCCTGGCCAGGCTGGGAGCACCATGGCTGGATCCTCCTGAAGCCAGTTTGCTGGCAATCTGTGAACTCGTTCCCATCATACCCTGGGAAATAGCTATGTCCTGCTGCTTTGAACATAGACCAGCACCCCACTTTATATTTACCCCAACAGTACTGTAAAAGTCACACCATCGTTTGGCTTCCTTTCACCATTTTACATGACCATTTGCGCCAAGAACTTGCTGTGGCTAGGCCCTTGCACAGCACTTTAAAGTTTATGTATCTTTTTCATGTCTGTGGACAGAGAACCTGTTTGGTTTTCATGACATCCTGCTGAGATAGCCAGGACAGAGAGTAGGAATCTGAGTCCCTAGAAGTTGAGTGATTTGTTTAGGTTGCCGAGATGGACCACCCACCCAGCTGGGTTATCTGTGTTTTGCAACCCAGGAGCGCGGATGTTTCCTGCTTTTTCACTTGGTGTAATTTAGTTGGCTCCTGGCTTCCAGCCATTCTCCTGGTGACCTTGAGTTTGATGCAAACGTCATGGCCTCTCCTTCCAGAGATGAGCCAGGCCTTGGAGAAGGTCTCCAGACCTTGCAGAACAAGAGGCAAGTGAAGGTTGTGTACCGGGCCTTAGGAACTGCAACTCATGGAATGGCATCAAAGAGGCAGAACTGAGGAGCTTTCAGTAAAGCACGCTAGTCCTTAGATTTTGCTCTGATTTCCTTTTTTTTTTTTTTTTTAAATAGGTCCTACAGAGCCAGGTGTGGTGTTGCATGCCTATAATCCCAGTACTTGTGAGGCTGAAATAGGAGGATCACAGGTTCAAGGACAGCCTCAGCAATAGAGCGAGACTCTCAGAAATCTAGTAAGACTCTGTTTCAAAAAACAATGCCCCTGGGTTCAATCTCCAGTACCACACAGGGTCCTCCAGGTTATTTTCTTGAGCCCCTTATTCATCTAATTAATATCTAGACACCAAGATCAGCCAAGAATCAGCCACACGTTTGTTTATCAAGTCTCTTCACTATTTACTGAAGCCCAGCCACTTGCAGAAAACTTGGATACAAAGATGCAAATGACATCATCTTGGCCTCAAAAGGCTCACAGAGGTTTTGGAGCTATTAGACAGATTTTAGCCCATTTCCCCTCATTTTAGTTTCTGGACTTTTATATGGTATGCCAGTAATGTTTAGCAATATTTGTGTAACTCTGAATTAAAGAAGAAAAAAATTATCCACAGTCCTTCCCTGCCAATTTGGGCTTTTTTAATAGCCTGTGTTCTCTTCCACTTTGTGTGTCCACTTGAATATATAATTTTCTTTGCATAAATTATGACTTTTTCTTCAATATTATGCAAATGTTTTCTTCATGTGGCTACACAGATACAATCAAGGGTATGTTTCATGTGCTTTGCCTTTTTGGTTGGATACTGGGCTTTCTACGTTTTTGCCATCTTCCTGCTGCAGTAAACATTTTGTTTTGCATATACCTCTAAAACTTTTTTGAGTTATTTCTTTAGGTTTCTCAGGTGTGATTACGAGGCCCAAGATTGAACATTTTTGTGGTCCTTGATAGGCACCATAACATTGTTATCCAAACAATTGTATTAGTTTATTGTGAGTTAATTTTTGTGACCTAAATTGTCCATGGATAGGGTTCCTTGCATCGGTGACAAGTAATTCTTGAGGTCCTTGCAGTAAGTCATACAGTTGATTGAGCCTTGTTCTTTTCCTGATAGCTCTTCACAATTCTTTCTCAGCTGTGCTGTGACCAGTCATGGGATCAGGAACAAGGGACCTAACCTGAGAGTGTCTCTTATTGTTCATCTGTAGATGAGGACCATCAATTGTTTCTGGGTTGTTATAAGGATGGAACAATAGAACTTATGGAATTGCTCTGTGGATGATACAAAAGTAAGTTGTTACTGTTGGTGTGATTGATCGCTTCTCAGGTCTCCCTCTCTCTCTTCTGAATGCCCCTCTCTGGAGTGACTGCCACTGAGTCCCACCAGCCGACGAGGACTCTGCAATGCACCGCTATGCCAGGGTGGAGATTGTGGGTAGAGGCCCACATACGTGCTAACAGGGGGAGTCTGGCAGTGCCTAGGATAGAACTAATCCCAGGCCTGTCCCTGTTGGCCCGACAGCCCCAGTATCACAGGTCCCGTGCTGGACCCCAGACATGCCAAGACGCAATGGAAAGATGGCCTCCCTCTGTCGGTCAATGCCATTTGCCTTGCTGTTTTCTATCTGAGTAGTGAATCTACAACTTCGGCCCAGGCCAGTGGTTGTTATGGGTTCATGCTTCACATACGCATGCATACACACACACACACACACACACACACACACACACACACACACACACTCTCTCTCTCTCTTTCTCTCTCTCTCAATATAAAATAAATGCTTGAAGTATAATTCTTCACTTTTAATCTGCTAGTCTACTCCTAGCTCCTTAATATAAATCTATTGTCTACTTTAAATAGACACCACTGTTAAAATGTTAACATGTTTTAGAGTTTCTTCTGTGTGATAGTGATATCCATGTGACAAGCCTATGATGTGGGTACGACTGTGGAATCCTTTTTACTGATTGGGAAGTAGACTAGGAGCTCAAGTAACTTGCACAGGCACTTAGCTAGCTGGTAAGGGATAGAGACAGGGTTAGAGCTCAGGTCTTGAAAATACTCAGCTCATTTGAGTTTCTGCTCTTTTATAGACGAAGGAACTGAGGTATAGAGAGATCAAACACCATCCTCAGGGTTACGGAGTTGGAAGTAGGATTTCAACTAATAGGACAATGAACATTAAATAATTCTGTGATTTCATTTTAGCTCATTAATTAATTAATTAATTAATTAATTAATAATTGTGTGTAGAGAACCTGCTAGGCAGCACCCACAGTGCAGGCACTAGGTTAAAGAGTAGCCTCTGATTCAGTACGCCAGGGAAGGTATTAATAATGCGACATAGTAAGTAAGTACCAGACTCTGTGTCTGCCCCTGATGGGAAGTGTCAGAAGTGTTTTTCAACTCAAACTTAAGCTGAGAGCTATTTTTCACACCAGAAAGGGCACCAGAAAAACCATCTTGGATGCCACAGTGCTGCTGAGAACACAGAGCAGTGCAGGGGGGCCCTTGGCACAGAGCAAGAGTGAACTGCAGGACCCTGCGGCCTCAGAAAGTGGTGCTCGCCCCGGTCAGGAGAGGAGCAGGGTGGATTGCAGAGCCCCTTCAGAGGTTGCTGACAGGGACTCGGCTGCCTCCCAGCCATGCAGGATGCTGCAGAGGAGGACCTGAGGGGACAGCGCAGATGCATGGGGACAGAAGCAGTTACCTGCCACCTCAGCCGAGGCAGGAGGAGGTCGTGGTTATGAGACCTTGAAGGGTAGTACTGCTAGTTTGTTGTATGTAATTATGTGTGAGTTCCCTCCCAAAGCAAAGCTAGTAATTCTCAATTAATTCTTTTGTTCTCCTCATTAAATCCTAGTTAAATTATCCTTTGTGGTATTGTTACAGATGAGATCTTCATAGATGTATTGTGATGTGTGTGTGTGTGTGTGTGTGTGTGTGTGTGTGTGTACACACTAATATGACTATTGAAGTCTAGCTCCAGTATGACCATTAAAGTCCTGGAGTAGGTGACCAGCTCAGCTTCCCAAAGACTGCTGCACATGACACTTGACCCTAGGGATCCAGGGATGAATACAACACAGCCTTTCCTCTTAAGGGACTCAAAACAGGCAAATACTATGAGGTGGACTGTAAGCCCCTTAAGGGCAAGACCATGTCATATACAAACTTGTATCTTTCGTATCTAGCACTAAGTGTAACACAAAGTTGGTGCTCAATAAATGTTTCCTGATCTAATTAAATGAATAATATACAACGTGCTGTGGAAACACAAGAGAACCAGTCACTCACTCCTGCCCTCTCTCTCTCCAAGCTTCCTCCTGGGTGTTTGGGGAAGACTCCATTGAGGAGGGGGTATTTGAGCAGGGTCTTAAAGATTGGACTATGCTCATGATTGAGTATACGGAGATACCAAAGAAGATAGCCTGTCTCACATGAAAACCTTGCCACCCTGATGACTTATAAATCTAATTTGAGGTAATAATGACTTCGGCTTGGGAGCACTTCCTTCTGAATGCCAACCTCAATCGATCCATTAAGATTGCTTGAGTGTGGGTTGAACAGATGACTCTGAAGTCTTATTACAATGTCGGGTTGATTGGCCGAGCTCGCCATTCTGTGGGAGGGGTGCTGGTGGTGTTTGTGTCACGTGTTAGCCGTTCCCATACTATGTCTCTGGGCATTTACACAAAACTCACACTCTTTCCTTTTGCTTCAATTCCACGCACTGGGGGAAGCTGACTCCTGGTTAACAGGGTTTAATGATGTGTTGGGTATCAACTCATGCAAGCAAAGAGACCATGCAGGTGGGAAAAAGTCAAGTACCTGTCACCAAGTATTTCTTATTAGATGGAAAGCACAGAATAAACTCTGAAGAGATTCCAGTGGAGAGACACTCTCTTTAAACAATTCATTATCAGAAAGAAAGTATGCATCTGGGAAGTCATAGAAGCAGAGACATTTTAGCACTGTTCATGTAAACATAATAATTCCAAATCATTGCTTCTAGAATCACTAAGGTATGAATGACCCGAACCCCAGAGTTTAAAATTTTCAGATTACTTAAGCTTTGTGTTCCAGTTTATACAAGCTGGGTTCAGCGGCACATGCCTGTAATCCCAGTACTTGGGAGGCTGAGAGGGGAGGGTCACAGGTCTAAGGATAGCCTCAGCAACATAGTGAAACTCTCAGCAACTTAGTGAGACTCTGTTTCCAAACAAAACCAAAAAGGGCTGAGGGTGTAGCTCAAAAGTGAAAATGCCCTGGGTTTAATCCCCAGTACCATAGAAAACAAAACAAATAACAAAACTTATACAAAGTAGGAATAACTCTAGAAGGGATTGCAGAACCTTCTTCCTTCTTAAACAGCTCACTTCAGTCATTACTTAAGGTGTCGTTGGTGAGATGTTGTCATTGTCATAATGCCAAGTGTTTTATGTTCTGCTGTGTGTGAATGTGCTCGGCGTTACTGGGCTGCTTGCTCTTCACTAACTGGCTGCAGGTTGTCCTGGCTCCTAAAATCTTCTCTGTATCCTGAGTCCTTCTATGATGTAGCTGACAAGCTCTTGGCAGTTGTCACTTTGCTAACCTTTAGCAGTAATTCTTTTTGTTCATCATTTTCTGTTTATAATTTCTTGTGGCCTCCAAAATCATCTAATGTAGCCAGGCATGGTAGCACATGCCTGCAATCCTAGTACTTGGGAGGCTGAGACAGGAGAATCATAGGTTCAAAGCCAGCCTCAGCAACTTAGTGAGATCCTGTTTCAAAAATAAAACTAAAATAGGGCTGGGGGTATAGCTTGGAAGTAGAATGCCTCCAGGTTCATCCCTGGTAACTAGTGCACACTCAAGCGTACACACACACACACACACACACACACACACACACACACACCACACCTAATGTAAGTTTTCTATAATTTTGTCCAGAGAGTAGCTATAAATGGAGCCTGAAAAACTCTGTGGATAAGGATTGTGTACTTGTGTACTTTCTGTGTATGGGTGTTGGGCTTGCTCTGAAGCCCTTTCTCAGCTTACTTTTGGTTAGTTGAAGTTGCTCCATAAGTGGCCTTCAGATAATTGAGGTATTACTGTACTACAAGAAATCTAGAGACTTTTTTAAATTTTTATTTTTTATTTTTTTATGGTCCAGCTGGAAACCATTGGTCTAGAGAAAAAGAATCTAGACTGGAAAGCTGGAGATTGAGCTGTAATTGCCAGAGCATACTTAGCTTCTCAGAAGTTTGGAAGAAAAGACTTCCCTCCAGCCTAGCTCCCAATAACTTAAGAATTTAGTTTCTTGGATAAAGGGCTGTATTACTATCAAATATTACAAAAGCTAATACCTGCTGTGAATGGTTACTAATAATTTAGGCAGTATAATAGCTAAATTTGTCAAATGGAAAAATGGATGCATTTGTGAAAAAAGGCATTTTTTAAAAAATTATTTTTTTCTTTTCTTTATGAGGGGCAGGAGGGAAGGAGAGACTTTATGATAAAAAGCCATCATTTGGAATGGTTGCATAATATTAGTTGGCAGCAAGTCCTTCAGCCTGGATGCAAGGTACCACCGCTGTAATATGCAATGTCACTCGCGGCTAATCCCTTTATTGATTTTTTTTCCCCCTGTGAACTTGCTGACAGCAAAAGATTAGGTCTAGAGAAATAGTTACAGTTCAGGTTCTATTTGACAATATTTAGAATTTAAAATGACCTTTACGAGAGAAAGGGCTTCAGGGAGTGGTATTTAAGTGGTTAGGGACAGGGCGAGGTATGCAGGGTGAAGTTGAGAGGGTGTCTTTCTAATGCCAGGGTCAGGGCAGGCCTTCTTACACAAGTGGCTTTGTCTCCAGGGCCACGTGGGAGCCCAGGACCAGCCCGACTCTTGGCCAAGTTGCAAAGGAGATGTTTGATTTTGTGCCATTGAGTTTTTAATGTATTTTATTCTTCCCTCCATTGTGTTCTCCCGCCAGCTCCTTCTATCTCTCTTGGCACCTTGGTTTGTCCAAACTCCCACTATCTCCTCCCTCCAGGCCTGCACACTCTCAGCGCTCCTTGCTCCCAATTTATCTCCGTCACTCCTCCCATCTTGGCCCAATTTGAAGAGGAGAACAAACTAATTAAACTAACTTCAGATGTAAATGGCTGGTGGTCTTTAACTTTCCATGAAGTCAAGCCTTTGCAACAGTATGGAGAGAGGTGTGCTGTTCCCTTTGTGCTTATCAATACGTCAGAGTAGTGGAGGGGTGCCTGTGGTTTTAAAAATTATGGCTCTAAATAGAATAAAAGAACGTGCAAAGCATGCTATCCATCCCAGTGCTATTGTCTACGCATAACCTTGCACCCGGGGCCCATTCTCTCCTCCTTCCTTTAGTTCTTCATAGAAGCAAAACTAACACTCCACCTGGATAGCCTTACCATGCCAAATTGACCTTGTGTGAGTCTTGGTAATACTTCAGGAGTAATTTAACCTTGGTATATCCAATTTAATGTAATGGATTGTATTTGAACTATTATCTTTTTACTTTTAATAATACTTTGCAGAGGACAATGGTATCTCCATTAGGTCCCAACATTTTAATTATCAGTTACTAGTTGTATGACCTAAGACTTGTCACCTAGTTCTTCTGGCCCCCAGTTTCTTTATCTGAGAAATAAGAAATATGATCAAATGATTCTAAGGTAACTTCCAACTGTAAGTTCTAGATTTTATTGTGCCCAGCTTTCTGGTGCTTCTAAATCCCATTTAAAGGGCTCCACATAAGGAATGCCATCCATGTCATCTATCTACCTACCCATTTCTAATGTGCCAAGAATGAGTGAACTTCATAGGGTAGGATGGTGGGAACTCAAAAGCCAAAGAAGGCATGATCCTTTCTCTAGGGAATTTACATTTCAGTGGTAGAGATAAACTAAGACACATAAAATAATCAGAAACTAGAAAATAATGCAAGTTTTCATCATCACAATGATCCATTTTTGCATGTGTAGGTTATAAGCCTTTTGAGGCCTTAAAACACAGTTAGTTCTTCATACATGTTTGTTGAAACTCATGATAAGTATGTAGAGTGGGACTATGTGAGGGGTCACCAGTGTAGACCAGCTGACTAGAGAAGGGTTGGTGTGGATTGACTAAGGGGCTCAGTGCAGACTGGTTTCCCCCCACATATTTGAGATGAGTAGGTTGGAAAGTTGTGTTCTGTGCTGTAGTTCTGGAAGGATGCCACTTATTAACATTGCTTTTCTTTGAAAGTGAATGCACCTTTGTCACATCAAATCTGCAATTAGTCTTAACCATCAATACCAAGAATCGGAGTGACAGTGAGCTGAGAGTTAAAGCCAGTAGCTGGGGTCAGCAAGGCCACTGTCACATGCATGCCTCTTCCATCTTAGGCCCTTGAATCTCATCACGAACATGTGCTTCCTCATTTTCTAGAAACTCTTGGCACATCTTCCTGTCCATGATCTGCCATCCCTCTTAGAATCATGGCACTACCAGCTGCCCAACTAGGAGGCTTACCCCAATCCGGAGTCCTGCTGCTAGAGGCCACCCACCAGCTTGGCTCCTGCTTGTAACTATTGAGTGAACACTAGAGACAGTGATATTCGGACTGTTGGTCATTCTCATTCACCTTGAATTGGGTGGAGTTCTGTCTAGGCATATTTCTTCCCTGTTCATACCCTTCTATGTTAGCTTACTTCTGAAGTCTTCCTGCCTTGGAGTTGGACCTACAAGAATCAGGACACAGAGAAAGAGTTAGAAAGTAAGGGATCGGGGGCCTGGGAAGTCAGGGGTCTGGAACCAGTTAAGTGTCCTGGATTCCAGGGGAGACTCAGGCCTGCTTGTCAGTTCACTAGAGAAGACGTGGGAAGCTAAGGACATGCTGTGTGCAGCCAGGAAGCGCCTCAGACTCTTCCTACTGACTTTAGGTTCAATTCTAGGCCATGGTTCATTGAGAATCACATAGATGAGAGACAAGATGAGAGTCACCTGGCTGGAAAGAATTAGTGAGGGAACAGAAAGGAAAATGTGTGGATGTGGGCATTGAATGGTCAACATGTTGAAACGGTGTTCATCAAAGCATTGAGATGTCAGAGAGACCAAAAGACCAAAGGATGTAGAAGGCCTGCATTTTGTCTCCTGATCAGAGATTTTTACTAGAGAATTGCACATGCTTGAACAAATTATATTGTGTGGTATCCTAATTGGCTAAAACTCATAATTGTAAAAGCATTGTTCATTATACATCGTAACACAGAGGCCAGGGGACCTCAGCGTAAAAGCTGTGTTCTTGCTGACCTCTTCCCAGGTGAACCTGTCAACAACCTAGAGTTAAATAAGCCAAGGGTGGAAGGGGACAGATCCTGACCCTCGGCTCCTTCGCAGCTCACCTTTGCATCACAATGTTCCCTGTCAACTTCCAAGTCTTTTATTTTGCCCTTAAAATAAAATGCCCATGGAATTAACTCGATAAATGGTAAAAAAAAAAAAAAAAAAAAGTATTCTGTTGAACAGTCAGACCTCTTCATTCTTCAAACAGAGCTGGGAATGGGATTTTTTTTTTTTTTTTTAAATCTAGCAAAAGATAGTTGACCATATTGGAAATGTAAGTATCATTTTCTGACTTCACACAATTTAGAGGCATACATTGATTTCCTAGCCATTGATATGTGATTCACCAAATAGTCCCAATAGTTTTTTTTTTTTTTTTTTTCTGTACTGGGGATTGAACTCAGGGGCATTCTATCTCCGAGCTACACCCCCAGCCTTATTTTTTTTCTTTATTTTGAAACAGTGTCTCATTAAGTTGTGGAGTGCCTTACTAGGTAGCTGAGGCTGGTCTCGAACCCGGGTCCTCCAGTTTCAGCCTCCCAAATGCTGGGATTACAAGTGTGTGCCACCACACCAGTCTCCAAATAGTTCTTTATTTTATTAAAGCAAGATTTCCTTTGGCTTGATTTTCCTCCTCCTCTTTGTCATCTTCCTCCTTTCTGCCCCCCCAAACAAACAAACAAACAAACAAAAACAAATGGCAGTCACAAATTGCTTAAGGTTGGGAATGTTGCTTAAGGTTGAGAAATGTGTCATTGGGTGATTCCATTGTATGAATATCAACTAAGTTGGCTATGAGGTCACTGGGCCATGTAATCTTATGGGACTACAGTCATCTACATAGTCTGTTGTGGACAGAATGTTGTTTTGTGGTGCCTGAACTGTCCCTTATAAACTTTGAGGCTGAGTTCTATTGATTTTCTCACCCCAGCACCTTGTGCTGTGCCCAACACCTAATGACACAGATGGTAATTATGAACATATAGAAGATTGGGGTGTTTGGTAAGCAGAAGTGTTTTCTGGAAGTGACTGTTCCCGAGCTGATGACTGGTGTTGCCTACTTGCTGGTCTGTGGTGGGTTGACCCTACCTGCCAGCCTCCTTGGTGTGTGGAGTGGCCAGGTCTGGCCTCAGCAAAGAAGCATCACCTGTAGACACGATGGCACTAGACCTCTCTGAGGTCAGCCTCCAGCTGGGTGGCTCCACCAGCTGCCCTCCTGGAAACTCTTCTCTTCCCGCGAAGGGTTCTTCCCAAAGCAGAGACCTCCTTGTGCGTTTCTTGAAGGTTTCCTGCTCCCTCACAGGGTCTACAAGAGAACAGACTCTGTAGCCATGGTCAGTGGGATAGCAACGGCTTTTACAGCTTGAGGAAAAGGCCAAGTCACAGATGATATGGCGAGCTCCTGGGGGAAGTGTCTCCTCCATCATCTCGCACAGTATTTTGCACAGTTGCTCAGTACTTGGCTGAATTTTACCAACTGATACAAGCGATAGCTCTGCAGTCGATTTCTTGTTTTTAGTTCATGGTTTAAGCTTGGATTCGATTTTCCTCGTTTTTGTTGGCCTTTCTTCCCCACTCTTCTTCCTTAGAGACCATGCGGTTGAAGAAGTCCCTAGAAGTGTCTCATGGATTTCCAAATGCCCTTGGCAAGAGAACTCTGACATCTCCTTTAGAGTGTGTCTGGACCCTGTCCTTTTGCCAGACACATCTGCCCCGTGGCCTCTTTTGTCCCACTGAGAGGCTGTCCTGCCACACCCCTGTCTGGTGTGTAGGACCCTTTTCTCTTTCAGCTCTTCTGGGCTGAAGTTGGTCTGGCTTGGTGCTGCACCCTGGCTCCCAGGCCCTTGCTCTCAATTCATTAGAGAAGAAAGAATTGCTTGCTTTGTTTTGTGCTGCCTTGGGTATCTGGCAACATCTCACAGGGGTGTTTGGCAGTTGGTTCTTTGATTTTATTAAACCCCTCTTCCCCAGAGCTCTGGCACACACGCCTGGAGGCAAGAACCTGAGAACTCCAAAGCAGCACATCCCTGGGCACTTGGAACAACTCTCCCCTTGCTCTGACCCACTGTCCTTGGACCAAGCTTGTGCAATGACCCTTTCTTTCTTCAGGATGAATATCTTCCCTGCAGTCTCATTGGTTCTTCATACAAATAAACTTCTGGAAGGCTCAGAGAAGGAAAGAGACTGGCAATCCTGAAAGGAGACCGCAGTTATTCTGAATTTCAATCAGCACTTCCCACTGGAAACTGCAGCTGCCCTACTGACCTCTGGACGTGTCCAGACATGTTTAAAGCCCCAGGCGGTCCTGGCTTATGAGGCTCAGATGGTGCTCTCCTTGCTCTTCTGGAGCGTTGATATTTAACACCTCATTCAGACACCTGCACACACCAGGACTCCAAAGATGATCTTAATTATGATATTAATGTGGACTTCGGTCCTTGATCAGCTTCCAACCCCTTGAAACCTTTTAGAACCTTAATCATTTGTCTTCTTTTCTGCCAACTGTGACTGATACTGAAACAAAAGTAAAGCAGGGTGTGTGTGTGTATGTGTGTGTGTATGTGTGTGTGTGTGTGTGTGTGTGTGAAGAGAAAGCCATTATCAGTGTGTCAGGATGACAGGTTCAGTTTATGGTCAAAGAGTCAAGGTCATGGGTAGGAAACCGGAGCTGCTCCTAGTCCTACAGGGTTCAGGGTAGGTGCTGAGAGCTGGAGGGTGGTGCCAGCAGCCGTGGTCTAGGGCAGGAGCAGTCTTTTAGAAACCTGGTACATTTTCAGGGGAACAGAATTTTTTGTCTGGCTGGTGTGACATAAGGGAACCCACAAAGATTATATAAAATAAAAGAGGTTGGTAGAAAGATATACTTGACAGAGCTCTGAACTGGGAAACCAAGGAATGGGGCGGCCTGGGGTTGGACCCCTGCCTCTCCCACCTCATCTGTTTTGTGTGTGTGTGTGTGGGGGGGGCGGTTCTTGGGATAAATCACAGGGGTGCTCTGCCACTGAGCTACATCAATAACTTTTTTATTTTTTATTTTGAGATGGGGCCTCACTAAGTTTCCCAGGCTGGCCTCAACCTTGGGATCCTCCTGCCTTAGCCTCCTGAGTCTCTGGGATTATAGATGTGAGTCACCATGCACAGTCTCCTCATCTGCTCTTCAGTTTTAGAGTCCTCCCTGCCTGTCTCCCTCATAACTTTTTTTTGTTGGGGGTGGGTCTACTGGGGATTGAAACTGAGGGTATTCTGTCTCTGAGCTACATCCCTAGTCCTATTTTATTTTGAAACAGGTATCACTAAATTGCTGCAGCTCCTGCTAAATTGCTGAGTCTGGCTTTAAAACTGTGATCTTCCTGTCTCAGTCTCCTAAGTACTGGGATTACAGACACCCACCACCACACCTGGTTTGTCTTCCTCATAACTTTAACTTGTGTTTTACTTAGTTTGATAGTTTTCTTTGGTACCAGCTTAATGTCATGGCACACTGACAACTTCAGTTATTTCTTTCAGTGTTTCTGGGGGTCATTTTTTTTTTGATGCAAGCTTTCAGCTTTCTCCTCTTACTAGGTTCTTTTTGTTGTTGTTGTTGTTTTTGGCGGTACTGGGGATTCAACTCAAGGGGGAATGCCTCACTAGGTAGCTAAGGCTGGCTTTGAACCCGGATCCTCCGATCTCAGCCTCCCAAATGCTGGGATTACAAGCGTGTGCCACCACACCCAGATTTATTGGGTTCTTGTCTGAAAAATTAAAAAATAAAGTTGACAGACTATGGAAGGGTGGAGACAGGAGTATAAAGATTTATTTTAAGCCAAGGGAAGACAAAAGAAAGCCTCCCCCCACCTCCACCACACACACACACACACACACACACACACACACACACACACACACACCACAGTGGAGAGGAGTAGCCATTGAAGTTCTTAGGAGGCGAGCTTCCGGTGGTTCCCCATCTACTCTTTTGTGATTGGTCAGAATTGGGTCTTGGAGACCAATGTCTTTTGCCCAGTTTCAGTCCTTAATTTGAATCTCTATTCCAAAGGCCAGTGGGCCCTTCTCGTCTCCTGGGGCCATTTACCTGCTCCCTCATCCTTTTTCATTTATCGCTCTTGGGGTTGAAGTTTTGTATTAACTTGCACTGTTATCCCTGTATCTATTAACCTTCCCTTCTCAGTTCTTGATACAGATGGCCTCTTTTATCCCATCTTCTTCCCAGCTCCCTCTGCCCTGCCCATTTTCACCTGAGAGAGGATTTGATCTGCTCAGTCCAACCTCTTGCACTGGGCGGTGTCATGGTGGCTAAGGCACGGTAGCTCTGTCCTCTAGGTGCTGGGAACTGTTGCAGAGGCCATTCTCTTGGTTCCCGTGGCCAGCGAGTAGCAATGCAAGTCTGTGTGGATGGTACAGAGCTCATATCTCCTAGAAAAACTGCTTTGAGATGATACTTACGTAATGACTTTCAGTAGGTTAATCCATGCAGTTTCTGGGTTGTGTGTCGTGGCTATTCCTGTATCTTCATGTACCTGATCTCACGGGATCTTTTCGGCCACCCTGCAAAGCAGGTATTACTGCTCTAACTTTACAAATGAGGAAACTGAGTCAGAGAGAAGTTGACAGACCTACCAGTGTTACACAGTGGGCGAGTGGGCGATTCAGGCCTTGGCCTTCTGACTTTCAGCCTCCAGCCTCTTCTTCCTCTACGTCCCACATCTGTATGCAGAGCACTGTGCTTCCCTAGGTGTTTCAAGAGATAAAACAGAAATAAGCTTACATTCTAGTTGGGATAAGCTGAGAACAACATTCATTAAGACAGTCATTTGAGAGCTGATTGCTCTGTGCTGGTGATTGTGACCTTGAAGTACTTGCACAAGAGGACGCGCAGAAATTACAGGCTGCTTTCGGAGTCGAGGGTATGCTGTGGATTGAAGATAAGCCTGGCGAGAGTCAAGGCCACATCTTTGCCCAAACCAGGGAAACCCTGAAAGCAGCCAGACACTGAGCTGGTAGGCGAATGTGAATCCTGCTGCTTCCAGGAGGTCCAGGCCACAGGGCCTGATGTTGAATTACTTGACAAGGAATCGGAAGCCCAAGCAGAGGAGGTCTCTTGTGTCTTTTGGAAAGACAGCACGGCGAAGCCTGCGGAGCTCTGAAGGTCTACACTAGAGCCATGTTTCATCTTCCAGACAGCCGTGGTACCCGAGCTTGCTGAGGACATCACGAGAGCTTTTCTAAGCTGTTTCAACGCAACCCAGAAGGAAGATCAAATGGCGAGAGAGAATCCCTCACTACGGCGTACTAGAACATCGCTGGAGGGCAGGACCTGGAGAGCCGCTTTCAATAGCGCAGCTCCAATGGCTTGGCCCTGAGAGGCTCAGGCGTGAAGGCGCAGCCCTCCTGAGCGGCAGCCACTGGCTGGAGAGTGGAGTGAACCCAGAATAAATGGGTCAGCCCAGCCTGGGAGGCCGTCCTGGAGGCAGACAACAGACAGCCAGAGCAGCAGGAACTTATGGACAGCCTGTCCATTGCTGGGTCAATGCCTGGCAGGTCTGGCCACCTCTAGCTGAGCCTCCAAAGGTTCATTGGGGACAGGATGAATCTGGATATTATTATTATTATTATTATTTTTGCAGTACTGGGGATTGAACCCAGGAGCATTCTGCCTCTGATCCTTACCCCTAGGCCTATTTTTCGTTCTTTATTTTGAAACAGGGTCTCACTAAGATGTGGAGGAGCCGGGCGTGGTGGCGCACGCTTGTAATCCCAGCATTTGGGAGGCTGAGACCAGAGGATCCGGGTTTGAGGCCAGCCTCAGCTATGCATTTCGCAACTTAGTGAGACCCTGTTTCAAAATAAAGAATAAAAAATGGGGCTGGGTGTAGGCTCGGAGGTAGAATGCCCCTGAGTTCAATCCTCAGTACCGCAAAAAAAAAAAAAAAAAAAAGATGTGGAGGGCCTCACTAAGTAGCTGAGGCTGGCTGTGAGCTTGTGATCCTCCTGTCTCAGCCTCCCAAGTCCTGGGATTACAAGAATGCGCCAACATACCCAGCTGAATGTGGACATTCTTACTGGTATATCTGGCACGGGGGAGGCAGAGTCCTCATCTTGGAGGAACTGATGGCTTAAGTGGCCGGCACAGTGTGGACCTGGTCATGGGAGGGTAAGACAGAAGCCCATTTACCAGGATTGGCTGGTGTGGGAACGACAGTGGTGGCCCCAACCCAACCTCAGCCTGCACCCTGATGTGCCAGCCATTCTTAAGTCTCTGGGAAGGTTGGTCCTGCTCTTGGGTTTATGGAAGTGTGGCTCAAGTTGTGGGGGAGACCAGGGTTGTGAGTTCTGCCATTGCAAAGCTCTCCACCAAGAACTAAGGAGGCGCGGGGCCTGGGCAGCTCTGAATGTGGAAGCTGGAAAAGTAAGGCACAGAATCTGAGGTTCAGAGAGGAGAAGGCCATCCCCAAGTCATCCTGGGAAGAGCTAGATAGACCCCACCTTAAAAAAAAGGTCTGTCTTAACTTTACCTTGTTTCATCTTTAGCATTATAACTGACTTTTCAAAAATATAATCAATGCATTCATATGGTTCAATATTTTATAAGTATACAAGGATATAAAAGGGATATGTCTTTCCTTTGCATTTTTCCCAACCTCCCAATTCTCTAACCATAGATGACAAATATTACAGGTTTCCTTATATTTCCATGCAGACATGTTTTATGCATAGGCAAGCACAAACCTAGACATGTATAGTTAGGTCTATATCTATTGTCTCTTTCCCCTTTTCCTACATAAATGGAGTATATATTACATGCTATACTACCCCTTGCTCATGTTCACTTAATTTATTTTGTAAGGCTTTCCCTACTAGTGTATAAAGAGTTTTGTCTTTTTAAAATCGGTCATATTGCCTTCTGTTGTGTGGCTATGCCATAATCTATTTAATCACTCTCCTGTTGCTGAAAATTTAGGTTACCCTTTTAAGCAAAGTGGCAATGAATAACCTTGTACATATGTCATTTCACACCTGTGAGATTGCATCTCTTAGATAAATTACTAAAAGTGGAATTTCTGGGTCAAGTTGAGCCTTTGTAATTTTGAGAGATGTTGATGAATTGCTCTCCAGAGAGGTTGAACAAATTTGCAAAATTTGTACTCCAACCACAACGTGATAGTGTCGATTTCTCCACACCAAAACCATCCAATGTGCTATCAAACTTATGGGCCTTGGTCAAAAAGGTAATTGTAAGTGGCACCACAGTGCAGATGTAATTTGTGATTCTCTTACATTGAGTGCTCTTGAGTGTCTTCTCATATGTTTGAGAGACATTTATATTTCCACGAAATGTCCGTTTAGATCTTTTGCTCATGGTTAAATTGGATCAGTTGGTAGTTGTCTTATTGGTTGTAGGTGCTTCTTACGTCTGAGGCAAATTAGTCCTTTGTGATATGAATTACAAATATTTCCCTCACTTTGTCTTTTGCCTTTGCTTATAGTGGGTTTTGCTATGCAGAATTTTTTTTTAATGTAGTCCAATTTATCAGTATTGTCTCTTGTGGGTTTTGGGTCATAGTTATAAAGGCTTTCTCTCTCTAAGGCTGCATAAAGACTTTCTTGTGGTTTCTTCTAGTACTTGTTACTTAACTCTTTATTTCAAACAAACATTTGATCCACTTGGAATTTACCCTGGCTTAAGTTGCAAAATGCACCTTCAGTTTTATCTTATTTTTCCAGAGGATTACCCAGTTTTCTGAATATAGCTTATGGGAGAAACCATCTTTTCCCCTCCTGATTTGAGATTCTGCTATGACTACCAAGTACATTAGCATGTGTTTGGATTAAGCTGGATTTTCTGAATTCTGGTCCAGTTCTCCTCCCATATGGCATTACTCACCTCAGAGGCAGCGGGAAGGGTCAGGGTTTGCTGAGGAAGGAAAGTATCAAGGAGCTGTGGAGAGAGGAGAGGAGGAGCTCCAGATGAGCAGGGAGGAGCCAAGGAGATCAGCTGAGATGCCAGTGAGGTTGGAGAAAGGCTTTGGGGCCTGGAGTGGGAACACAGATGACACCACTTGGGGAAGGGAGGGACAGTGTCCCATGCGGCAGAAGGAAGCCATGCGGCAGATATCCTGGGAGCTACTGGAGAGCTGCTGCAACTGGAACCAGACATAGTAAAGGAGGGGACAGTGTGGGCAGGAGTCTTCATTCTTGGGTGTTTGCTTCAGTCTGTCCCAGTAGTTAGACTTGCTTTAATAGCTCTATTCCAGAAACATCTCTGTGATGTGTGTTTGGGAGTACTAAGCCTCTAGGGGCGGCATCTTGTTATTTGATATTTATTTTTATTTCAAAAATTTCACGTATGCCATCTTTTGTAAGCAGGAAAAAATGTAAGTAAATTTCTTTACTCATAAAAACATAAGTAAAGAAATTTTTCCAGTATTAGCCGACCGCCCAGGCCCCCCTCCATCTCACTGCCCCAGCCCTGCCACGGTGTCCTCTGGCCTCCGCCTCTTCTGCCAACCCTCTCACCAGCCAGCCCTGCCCCTGGGGCTGGCGTCTCCGGTGAGGCAATGGCTCTGGACGCCTGCCTCTGGCCTCTGCGTTGAACCGCTGCTGCTCTTGGCGCTGCTTCCTGGAGCCTGAGGCCCCTTGAGGAAGCTTCCTTGCCAGGCAGATGCGGCACCAGTTCCGTTCATCCCAGTGACTGGAGTGGTCCCCCAGGCCTTGCAAAGGGAGATAAGTGACAGCTGTCCGTCTGTCTTATCTCTCTTTGCTGGCTGCCAACTCCAGCAAAGCCCTGAGTGTAACTGTTGAGGGGCGGGGAATAATGGGAAGCATGTTCTTAGGGAGGCATCGGGTTACCCCAGTGGGATGGTCTGCTCCTCCCCACCCCTCAGCCTGGATCCCTGGGGTGCCAGGGCACCTGCTGGTCACCTCTCTGCCTCCTCTGCTCTGGGAGTTAGAGCTGGTGTTTGATTCCGAGGCTCTGGCTGCCTGCTTCCGGTCTCTGCGTGGCGAGGGTGGTTAGCATGCAGGAGGCTGACCCTGGCCTGGCTCTGCAAGGAGCAGGTCGCATGCAAGGAGGCCACATGCAGACATGAAGGGCTCCTCACGTGTCCTTGCTGCCGCATCTGCAGCCACACTCAGCTCCACTCTGGTGCCTGGACAATCACAACAGCTGGGCCCTGGTCCTCCCTCAGTGCTCCTCCCCCAGCCCAGCTGCGGGCTCCGGACCTTGGAGCAGCCCTGTTTCCTGTCCACTTAGGTGTGGACTGCACAGATACCCCTCCTGGCCTTGTGGTCTGGCCCCAGGGTAACTCTTTCCCAAGATCTGTTGACCAACCTACAGTTTCTTCAAGCTTTCCTCATTTCCTCAGTCATCTGAACCTTCTCTCCTCATGCGCCCTGGCACCGTGCAGCACTCCTGGGCTCCTTTAGCTTTCTGTCTTCTTCGTGCCCCTGAGCATCCATCTCCCCTAGGGCCCAGCGGTGCACTCGGCAGACCCTGGGTGCACACAATGCTCCAATGAGTGAGACCAGGGTAGGGTGAGCCAGGGCCTGGGGCCAGTTGCCTTATCCCCACCTGGAAGAGTGAGATTTTTTACTGAGTAAGTGGCTTTCTTTTTGAGAAATGATTGGCTTCTTTCTCATTGAGTCCCAATGGGTCATATTTTGTGGGAGAAAAAAATTTAAATTGGGAAAGTGCAAAGAATACTGTAATTAATACCTTGACACTTTCTAGGTAGAACTGTCAAATGCTAATGTCTCAGTGTTGCTCAAGAAAACATGGAGATAGAGCTGGGCGTGGTGGCGCATGCTTGTAATCCCAGCATTTGGGAGGCTGAGACTGGAGGATTCAGGTTCGTGCCCAGCCTCAGCTACCTAGTGAGGCATTACATAACTTAGTGAGACCCTGTTTCAAAATAGAGAATAAAAAATAGGGCTGGGGGTGTAGCTTGGAGGTAGAATGCCCCTGAGTTCAATCCCCAGTACTGCAAAAAACAAAAAACAAAAAACAAAACCATGGAGACAAAGTTGAGTTGTTCTTTGAGTGCCTCATCAATTCCTCCCTGTGGGTGACTGTGCTCACGACCTTGGTAGGTATCTTCCATGTATATGATAGTGTCTCCTGAAGCAGCAGATGGAGTTGCTTTTATGCTTTGAAAATATATATACAAGGAACCTATCAACCTGCAGTTCTGTATATTTTGAGGCCTTCCTTTCTCTCTGTATTAATATATAAGGTTATAGTTCATTTGTTCTATTGACGACATTTTATCATATAATCATTTTTATTTTTCTATTTCCTAATTGATGGACATTAGTTCTTTTTCAAGTAGTGCTACAATGAATGCCCTTGAACATGTCTTCTCCTCATGTGTACACATAGGAGTTTGTCTAGGGGTATAATTTTGGGCCTTAGGCTACATACATTTCTGCTTTACTTGATTCTTGTCAAGTGTTTGTAACAATTTATATTCCTAATAGTGGTGTCTGAAACTTTGTTTTCCTCTGTCTTTATCAAACCATCATATTATCCAGTTATGTTAGGTATTGCTGTTTTTCTTGTGGAGAACTGAGGATTGAACCTAGGGGCATTCTACCTCTGAGTGACAATCCCTTTTATTTTCTATTTTTGAAACAGGGTCTTGCTAAATTGTTGAGAGTCTTGTGAAATTGCTAAGTCTGGCCTTGAACCCGTGATACTCCTATGTTAACCTTCCAAGTACTGGGATTACAGGTATATGCCACCACGTCTGACTACATACTGCTATTTTGACTGAGAGGCGGAGTGTGGACCAGTATTTCTAGAAAATATAGAAACGAGAAATCCCATCTGGGCTCGGGCTCATGTTTCATCAGGTTGGGGGTGGGAGTTTAGGGGACATATGTTCAACTACCAGGTATCACCCTCACAGGTCAAAGGTGAATCCTACACTCTTTCTTTCCTGGGTGTGTGGGGCATCAACTATACTTGGTGTTGTGTAGTTGAAGCTTTGATTCTGCCGTGGTGTGTGGGAGGGTCTCACACATGGCTGGGGGAACTGTCTTTGAGAAGATCCCTGGTGTAGCTGGAGGGTGCTGAAAATCAGGCTGGGGGTGGAGTGGGGTGAAGTGGGGAGTGAGCTTGGTCCTTAAGCCAGGTCAACTTAACCAAGGTTAGGGGAGAGGGAGATGACCCTGAACTGGGAGTGGGGTTGGGAAAGGTGCAAGAGACATGGCTGAGAAAGACACAGAAGACTGGTACACAAGGCAAGAAGGCAGGCTGATAGAAAGCTGTCTTCCAGGGTACCCATTTTTTTTTTGATATTGTTGTTAACCCATGCCATATATATGCTTGCTGCATGTCTTAAAAGAAATTCCTGGCATCTGACACATGTAATAAATATGTGTCCTCTATGGTGATGTAGTATAATAATAGCAATAGTAATTATGGGATGCTTACCATGTGTCAGGCACTAAGTACGTTACCTATATTAATTCACTGAATTTTCACAACACTCCTAGGGGATAGATATTCCTATCACATGCCTTTAAAGTGAAGACACTTAGGCACAGGGGGAGTTCGTTAATTTGGCCAAGATCACACACCTAGAAAGTCTCGAGGCCAGGATCTGACCCCAGGCGAGCTGGCTCCACTACCCCACTCTTAGCCCTGCATGCTGCTTCTTGACACAGCAGGGAAAGGCTGAGTTAGTCTCTATTCCCAATTTTATTTCTGCTTTTGAATGCAACCAGAGAATCAGGATAAATTAACCCTTTAACTAGAATTGCTATATTAATTAGCCATCTAACTTAAACATGAAAATATTCCATTCTGAGTAGAGGAATAAAGAAAAACACAATTCGTTATTTGGGCTTTCTGCCTTCTTCTTATGATCTTTATATTCCATTTGGTTTTTAACTACTATTTACAACACTTGAAGAGTAAAACAATCAAATCAATCTGGGTTTGGTTTCTCATATACAACCCGGTTTCCCCCAGACCTGCTCCAAACATATAAACCTGCTTGTTCTCTCTTTCCGTCTGAACTAGCTGGTTAAAAGGAAAGTCAGTTCCATTTAACTTTTTTTTTTTTTTTAAATGAAAAATGGAAAACTCAGTATTCTCCCCCGACACCTGAAACCAAGCATTCATTTAGCTATTGGGAAACACCCAGACAGCCGTCTGAAGCGTCTGACTTTTCTCTGACTCAGCTGTTGGCCTTGCATAGATGGACACAGTAGACAAGGCTGGCCCAAGGTTCCGCTCCCGGAGCTTGACCCACACCCAGAGGCGACAGCAGCAGAGATCGGTGGAGCCATCTCTGCCCAGGCATCTGCAATTCTGGTGACTCATGAACAGTCATTGTACTTTCGTCTGAAGAGGCAGGAATGACGAATTTCCAACTCGCTTTATCTTCTTGCTATCCCTCCCGTTTAGGACAACAGGCTCATGCGGAATCCTTAATTTAAAGAAAATGGATGTTTCCCTCTGGGCGGAGAGCTGGGGATTCTTATCAAAAGTGACATTAAAAAAGTGCCAGACTGGCCTCTCTCCTCTTCCAGCCCCATCCTTCATCACCTCTGCCTGCCTCCATCACTGTCTCCCCTCCAGAGCTGTCTCCACTTCCTGGGTCCCTGGAGAGAGGCATGAGCTCATTGTTTTCCAGTGAAAAACCAGATCTGGTCTCCTCCTCGCCTCGTTTGTCTGTCAAGACTGGAGATGGATGATCCTCCACCAGCGGAAACTGTACCTGGAGGAGCCACAGACTCTCTCGTGGAGGGTGTCTGTGCTGGCGGGGGGAGGGGGGTCACAGCCAGGGCAGTGGCAGCTCTCAGTACTGAACTTTCTGGAAGGTTGTTAGGGATGTGATAGGAATAAGAGAACAGATTATTTACTATACCCCAAACAGTAATTTAAAGCCATACCTCACCTTCTCATTCTTTGCCACAAAAATCGGTTTCAAGCTGGAAAATTCATGATCAGAATGGGGGAAAGGCAGCAGGTAGCTGGCAGGGACGACGGGGCGATTGCAGTGACAGCTCATTCTTTATTTCTTGTGTGAGGAAGCGACTGTGCACTGACATCAAAAAATATCTTGTTTAAAACATACAAAAAGACTCAGGAAAGGGGTAAATCATTTAGTATCCAGGCATGAAGAAGCTAGGGTTAAAAAGGTCGCAGCTCCCACGAAAGAGGGGGCTGATTTTTCCAGCACAGAAGGTTGCAGGACATTAGAGACTGCAATACTCAGTCAAGGAAAGGAGTCTCTTGACGCTGCCATGAAAGGAACCTGGTCAGCCACGGACGGAGAACCCTGGGGAGCGGAACTGTGCTCCGTGGTGTAGTCGGGTGTTGTGAGAGAGGCACATGGCGGTCACCTGGTGGTCAGCTTCACTTTTGTTTCTTAGATGGAGCACTGACCACTAGGTGATGTGGATGGACAGGGAGGAGCACGGAGGTAGTGTTTCCAGGGTGGCCATCTTGTTTATGGAGGGAGACAGGCTGGTGGGGGAGAGCTGTGTTGAGAAGCTGAGAACGTGGGGCCAGGCACCTGTGCCTACAGTTTCACTGCGGGAGGCTTTCAGGGGATGCAGTGGCCACAGCCAGGCAGAGGGAGCTCTGGACCTCTGTCCAGGGTGCTTATTAAATAGTTGATGGGCGAGGCCTCGGTGGAAGCCGTGCTGCCTCAGTCCCTTTTTTGGAGGGTACTGTTCTGTTTTTTTTTTTTTTTTTTTTTTTTTTTGAGGTACTGGGGATTGAGCCCAGGGACATTCTACCTCCGAGCTACACCCCCAGCCCTATTTTTTATTCTTTATTTTGAAACAGGGTCTCACTAAGTTGCAGAGTGCCTCACTAGGTAGCTGAGGCTGACCACGAACCCAGATCCTCTGGTCTCAGCCTCCCAAATGCTAGGATTACAAGCGTGCACCACCACGCCCGGCTGGGTACTGTTCTTAGACATGTGGATCAGGGTGAGCAACATAGGCAGGGTTTCTTGTGATCTTCAGGTGGATGTAATGGGGCAGTAGACTTAGGGGAGGCAGGTCAGGAGGTGGACACCTGGCAGGCTGACCATCACACCCTAAGACCTGTCTCATAAAGGTCTGATTTCTGCTCCCAAGGACGTTTTGTGTGTGTGTGTGTGTGTGTGTGTGTGTGTGTGTGTGTGTGTATGCGTGCGCATGCGCACACTCGGGTGAGCTCTGCCTCCAACACAGTATTTAGCCAAAGCTTGGACGAGGACTTTAGCGAAGGCGTGGACAAGGATAGGGACAGCCTCCTGATGAATTATGTGGGACTAGCGGCCAATTTGTGGAATGACAAGATCAAAATCTAAACATTTCTTGAGGAGCTGGAACAAATAGAAGATCTTACGATGAGGTAACAAACCAAAGTACAAAACAAACAAACAAACAAAAACAATGAAAAAACAAACAAGAAAAGACAGTTGCTCCCGTGCACGATGGGGCAGAGTTGACTTAGCTTCATGGGAGGGGGCAGGCTGCACCACCAGGTCATCGTCGTGCCGTCCAGAACGGGCAGGGTGGGGTGTCGGTGCTCCCGTGGGCGTGCACAGGTCTGGTTGCAAGCTGTGGTCAGAATGACTGTGGCCAGTGCTGTGTGCACCCGTGGGAGACATTCTGACCCACAGACTGAACCCTGAGGACGAGCAGCGCAGGGATGGGCTTTGTGACCACATGGTTGGGAGACCTTGGAAGTGTTCAGCCTGAAGAAAGGGAGATCCAGGGGTGGGGAGGTGCATGAGAATTGTCTTTAAATATTTATGGGCTGTTATATGGGAGTTGGACATGACTCTGGAGGCATAACTAATAAATGAGGTGAGCATTTATTGAATGCTCACCGTGGAGCAGGTTTTTCATGGGTTATCTCATTTATTTCACATCAATCTCGGGAGCGGAGGGCTATTATTATCTACATTTTGCAGGAGTGGAGAAATGGAGGTGCTGAGAGCTTGGGCACCTGCGAGTCCTGGGAGTGTGGACTGGGAGGTGGCAGGCGGGCAACACAGCTCCCTTCGCCTCGCTCTTCTGCGTTACTACGGAGCCAGCGTATCTCCGTCTGTTAGGGGAGCCGGGGAAGCAAACATTTTGTCCCACTCTGATAAGAGCTGTGGATGCTAAAAGTCCCTGCAAGTGGAAAAGTTTTGCTTTATAGAAAAAGCCATAGGAGCCGGGCGTGGTGGCGCATGCTTGTAATCCCAGCATTCGGGAGGCTGAGACCAGAGGATCCGGGTTCATGGCCAGCCTCAGCTACCTAAGTGAGGCACTCCGCAACTTAGTGAGACCCGGTTTCAAAATAAGGAATAAAAAATAGGGCTGGGGGTATAGCTCGGAGGTAGAATGCCCCGGAGTTCAACCCCCAGTACCGCAAAAAAAAAAAAAAAGAAAAAGCCATAGGAAACCTTGGAAGTCCTCCCATTTTTCCTTCAGAAGAGCTTGATTTTTCCCAATTTCTTTCCACATGTGCTGTATCATGTGGAGCTCAGGAGTGTGCCAGGCGGCTTTGAGCCCATCCTTTGCCATAACTAGATGTTCTTGGGCAGGATACTTCTCTAAACCTTTATGTCTCCATCTGTGGAATAGAGATAATACCAGCACCTAACTTCTAGCATTAAATGAGAAAATGCATAATAAAGTACTTTCAGCTGGGTGTGGTGGTACACGCTTATAATCCCAGTATTTGGGAGCCTGAGATGGGAGGATCCGGGTTTACGGCCAGCCTCAGCTACTTAGTGAGGCACTCTGCAACCTAGTGAGACCCTGCTTCAAAATAAAGAATAAAAAATAAAACTGGGGGTGCAGCTCCGAGGTAGAATGCTCCTAGGTTCAATCTCCAGTACTGAAAAAAAAAAAAAAAGTACTTTCTGCAGCACTTGACACAGAAAGCATTCATAAAATAGCAGATGTTATTAAAATGAGTAACAATACTCAATATATCATTTTGGCCATCTAGAGTACAAAGATGAGAAACATAAGCTTCTCTCCCTCAAAGCTTTTAATACAGATAGCAATAATGATAAATATTCAAATAACCTCATTATTATAATGGTAGCCAGCAGAAGGTGTTTAGGAGTGAGATGAAAGGTCAGAAATGTGGTCAGGCAGAATGGGGGGCGGGGAGATAGTTTTAAAAATGAAATTCTGTGTGTGTAATTAGGAGGGTCCCCTGAACGCTACTCAGAACAAACATTAATGTAACATGGACTGGAAAGGTATTAAATATTTAGGATTCAGTCTCCGCCGTGCATACAAAACAACACTAAAAGGCCACGCCGATACCACAAGCACGAACAACAAAGCATACAAAACGGAATGCATCGGAAGGCATTAAAAATAAAAACGCAGCGAACACTTTTGCTCAGTCTGAGGAGATGAAAAGCAGTTCTTTCTGGCTGGGCCTGCAGCAGCTATAAGCCTTGCAAATCTTTCCTCTGCTCTGGGAGGAGCAGAAGGTGCTAGAGACAAGGCATGGGGGAGGCTGTGGGGAGCTTTCTTGTAATGAGCTTTTGTGAAGAGTCGCCTCTTAAATAAGGAGCACTTTTGCCAACATGGCTGGGTGGGTGAGGTTGGTAAAGGTGTGCCTTCGCCACCGCCCCCCATTTCTGCTCTCTTGGGGACAGGACTGGGGGTGCGGCTTTGGGCTCCAGAGCCCCTGCCATCCCCTGGTTTGCCTCCTGCCCTTTCATCACTGACAACAGTGAGGTCTTGCTTCCAATCTCCAACCTTGAGCCCCCTCAACACCTGCGTTCCCACACCCCGGCCCCCTTTGTGGCTTTCTAAAGAATTCCACAGACGGTTCATACATCTGAGAAATGGCTTTCCTAATATACCAAAGGAAAATCTCTCCACTTCCTCTCTCTCTGAGATGTAATTTTAACTTTTCTCTCTCTCTCTCTCTCTCTTTTTTTTTTTGAGAAAGTGCTCTTTAAAGAGGAGACAAAGTCTGCGTCTTAAAGCTCTAGCTGGTTTCATCTTTTTTGTTGTTGTTGGCTTTCCGTTTTCTTCCATGTGTTCTCTCTGCTTTCTATTTAAACTCTCTTTATTAAGCCCAGAGCACTTAGCCAGGCCTCGAGGCTAGAAAGATGCTTAGGAGCTGTCAGCCTGGTAGGCGAGACAGCCGTGAAAGTGAGACTTCACAGGACCAGCGAGCTGGAGTGTGGCCCGAGAGCCCCCAGGCAGTCTGGGGCACCTTGGAAAATATACAAGACAGGGCCAGTACCCCTTCCCTCCTCTGCCCCTTCCTCTGTCTCTTCCCTCATCAGTTGATGTATGGAGTTCCTTCTGGGTGCAAGGCTGTGGCTGCAAAAAGAATCCTTGTTCCTAGCAAATATTCCACCTAGCAGATCTTCCACCGAGCATCGAATCAGTGTGGCTGTATGTCTGGGAGAGACTGGAATCTGCACCCCCGCTTTCTCCTGGCTGGCCAGGTGCTCTGGGAAGCCACCCCCCCCCCCTCATCTATTCAAACTACCTCTTCCTTCTTTAGTCAGATATGGATGATACTTTCATTACCCTGCTTCCTGTGGTTGTGACAACATGGGATTAGATCGAGTGCCTGATACAGGCAAGGCATGGGATAGATGGATAGATCTCTTATTTGTTTGTTTACAAAAAGGAACTTTGAGAAGAAGTGAGCTTGTGGACTCTTGAAGCGGGCCAGTCATCTTTCTCTGTGTTGGGAGGATGTGTGAATATCAGAGTGGGACAGAACACCGTCCTGAAGCTGGACAGGAAGTTCCTCTGTGATGACAGGACGGTTCAAAGTAACCTCAAGACAAAGCTGCACCAATTCCTTGTACTTGTTCCCGCTGCAGTGTTTTCAGACATATGATTCACATTTACTGCTGTTCTCTGGGTCACTGTTCTCGGTTTGGGTCTTCTCAAAAGGGAGGCAGCTGGGTGCTGCCAGCTTGCCCAAGAGCGGCCACTGCGGCAGCCCCCAGCGGAAACCACAGGTGGGCTGAGGGGACGTGGAACCAGGGGCCCTGGCTCCAGCTCTGTCTAGGGACATCTGTTTACTGCAACTGTCCCTTTTGGGGACAGTCACAATGTATATTTCTTGAAGTCCTGCAACAAGTAAACCTTTTATATGTTGTTTAACCCAGTTTTCCCAAATACTTTTGACCATCACATGCCCAGCCCACCTCATCGCTTTTAAAGTGAGCAGGGGTCGGGTTGAGCAGGGCTCGGGGGTCCGCTCTTGCGGTTCTTCCTCAGGTTGTTGGGTCAGCACCAGGCACACCTGTGAGGTGTTGGATCACATACCCCCTCCCTCCAGAACCGCCTTGTATCCCTCACACCCTTCTCATTCTCAATGAGATCTCTTTCACACTGCTTAGATGTCAGGGACTCGGGGCTACCCCTTCAGACTTAGTTAAGAGGTTGTTTTTTTTTTACGGAAATGTACTGTTTTATATTTATTATGGTGTCTAGATTTTATTTAACCTAAAATTTAGCTTTCTTAAAATCTACCCAGAAAACACCCAAGAATTTTAAATAGAAACATCATCCCATTTATGCATTCCAAACCATAATAAATTATGATTATCATTGGAAATACTTTCTATGGTGCTTCCATAGTTTTTTTTTTAATGCTTTTATTGGTGCACTATAGTTTCACATCATAATGTGGTTCATAGGGATAGTAACATACTAGAGAGAAATATTTGACCCAAAGGAATAGCTCTGTAATGGGAGATATAAATATTATGGCACCTGTTTAGCAAAGGTAGCTGGAGAGGGGGCGAGGTCGGGCCCCGGCACTGCCTCTGAAACCACTCTGCCTAGGAGGGGTCCTGCCGGATGCACAGTACCCTCGAGTGAAGGACTCCTTTGACAAGTACTTAGGACGCCGTGCGTTGTTGAGAGCTGATGCACGCGGGAGGAAAACGGCACACTTCAGGGCGTGACCAGAATCCAGAATTCATATATCAGTGCACTCGGGCTCCTGCGCCATCTCTGCTGCTCCCCTCCCCCATCTCTGTTTCCTCCAATGCTCCTTGTACATCGGAGTTCTTGTCGCACCAGCCTCCTAGGGTTCTTGTGCGTGAAAAGTTATACTCCATAGGCATGGATCTATGTCTGTAGCATCACGTAAACACTTTGCCAATATTATATCTGACTTCCTGTGTCCTTGTCCCCTCAAAGCACTTTTAGCACAGCCACTGATAGGAATGAGCAATATTTGTTAAGCGCTTACTCTGCGCCGGGACCCCAGTGTGTACTTGATGTGTGTCACCGTGCTTCTGCCTTGGGTCTCAAGGGCTTGCAGTGAAGCCAAAGCAATGGCGGAGTCTCTCCCCATTCCCTGTTCAGTGGTTCCATTTGCCACTGAGGACCTCGGGGGATGGGCGGTGAGAGATCAAAATTGTGCTAGCACAAAACAGAGGTCTGGAGCACTGGAAGGGGCGAGGGCCAGGGAGATAGATGCACGAGGAGAGAGGAGCTGGGTGCCCGGGGCCCCTCCTCTCCAGCCTCCCGCTTCTGCACCTGTCCTGAGCTCCTGCAGGCTCACCTGCCTGCCTGCCGCTTCCAATTGGCTTCAGCTGCCCGGAGGGCCCAGCACCAGGCGGGAGCAACAAGAGGTTGAGTGTTTTTTCCCTGCCACCCCACTATAGGCTGCCGGTGACCCTCTGGCCACATGGCCACTTTCTCCAGGTTCTGGTGACAGCCCCCTCCTCTGCCCCGCAAGGCTGGGGGTCATGCCAGCAGCGCCTCCTGTTGCCAGCTGCAGGTCCGTGGTACATCCTCCTCTGGTCTCTTTTTACCCTGTGTTCAGTCGTGTAAATTGCCCCCCCCCCCCCGCCACCACCTTATTTTTGTTGAGGTAAAAACACTTAACATGAGATACACCATATTAACAGATTTTTGAGTGTGTAATACGGTATTGTTACCTATAGTCATGGCTGTTGTACAGCAGAGCTCTAGAACTTATGAAATTTTATATCTGCTGAAATTTTCTCATTTTCCCTTCCCCCCCAGTCCCCGGTGACCACCTTCCCCCGCTCTGCTTCTATGAGTTTGGCTGCTGTAGAAACCTCGTAGCAGTGGAATCATGCAGAATTTGGTCCTTCCACGCTGTCACACACGGCAGCATCTTCTGTTTGGAGACTGAATAATATTCCACTGTATGGATGTGCCACGTTTTGTTTACGAGTTCATCCACTCGTGGATGCTTAGGTTGATTCCATACCTTGGCTATTGTGGATAATGCTGCAGTACACACGGACTGCAGCTATCTCTTCGAGACACTGATTTCAATTCTCTTGAACATATACCTGAACGTGGAATTGCTGGATCATATGGTAGTTCTACTTTTAACTTTGTGAAGAACTTCCATACTGCTTTCCATAGGGTTATGCCAATTTGTATTCCCACCAACAGTGTACAGGGGTTTCAATTTCTTTACCTTCTCCTTACCAACATTTGTTATCCTTTGTGTGTGTGTGTGTGTGTGTGTGTGTGTGTGTGTGTGTGTGTGTGTGTGACTAGGGATTGAACCCAGGGGCATTCTACTTCTGAGCTATGCGTCTATTTATTTATTTACTTTATTATTTTTTTTTTTGTTTTGAAACAGGGTCTTGCTAGGTTGCTGAGGCTGATCTTGAACCTGGGATCCTCCTGTCTCGGCCTGCCAAGTATTCGGATATGGGCATGCACTACCAGGTCCAGCTTTGTCTTTTTTTTTTTCTTTTTTCTTTCTTTCTTTTTTTTTTTTTTTTTTGCGGTACTGGGGATTGAACTCAGGGGCATTCTACCTCCGAGCTACACCCCAGACCTATTTTTTATTGTTTATTTTGAAACCGAGTCTCACTAAGTTGCGGAGTGGCTCACTAGGTAGCTGAGGCTGGCCGCGAACCCGGATCCTCCGGTCTCAGCCTCCCGAATGCTGGGATTACAAGCATGCGCCACCATGCCCGGCTTCTTTTTTTTTTTTTTTTACTAGTAGATATCCTAACAGTTATAAAGTGATATCTCATTGTGGTGGTTTTGATTTGCATTTCCCTGATGATTAGTGATGTTGAGCATCTTTTTTCATGTAGTTAAATCATTTAAGTGTCTTCTTTAGAGAAATGTCTGTTCAAGCCCTTTGCCCATTTTTAAATCAAATTATTTTATGCTGTTGAACTAAATGGTTATTTTTAAAAGACTTTCCTCAGTTGCATGTTTGGGTGTGCTGTCATGCTGGGTCGCTCTGACATTGCAGGTAGGAGGGCCACCAACTCAGAGGGCAGAATATGAACGTGTTTGAGGCTGCCGGAGGGGGCTGTGCCTGGGGCCTCCCCAGCCATTCTCCCCCAGCCATTGGCTTCCTGAGGGGGAAGCTGGCACTCTGGGCTAGAGTGCAGGTTGGTGAAGGTTAGTCTGATCTCCCTTTTCCAGGTAAGGCTGTCGGCTTTTCCACCGCTTTCTAGGTAGCCCCGCTGTGCCATCTTTTGCAGGAAAACCTGCTTGTGCTGGGAAGCCCACATTCTGGGCACACGTTTTGGATGCCCAGATGGTGCCTGTATTTACAATAGCCCAGCACACTGACAAGACCTGCAGACACATGGATAAATATTTTGCCTTTCTTCTCAGGCAATATTTGAATCTTTCAAATGAAATTGCTGTCACAGGCAGGATGCTTATAATCCCTGAGGCAAAAAGAACTATGTGGCCTCCAGTGGGGCTGTTCCCACAGCTCCAGGCAGGTGCTCTGGCTGCCCCTGCATTGCTGGTCCCTGGCGATCTGGTTCTTGCTGAGTGTCAAGCAGTCTTTGCTCCTTGGCTGGGCAGGCTGCGGGTGGGAGAGGGCGAAGGCATTGGCTCAGATCTCCTGGAACCCGTGGCAGCATGTTGACGGTTTTGAGGTCCAGAGACCCTGACCTTAACTACGAAGTCAGGTTACTTTTCTTAGACACGCCTCACAGGCATCATTGTGGCCAGCGAGAATGGAATCTGGTTTTGTGCTTTAAGGATAAAAGTCCAGGGACTATTTTGTTTGATCTTGAAATTGTTGCAGGCAGGGGCTGCTGCTAGTTTGCAAGGCACTTTTGTGAAAATTAAAGGCAGCCCCTCTGGCAGAAGCAGCCCCTTTCCCCCCACCACACACACACTAGGGTGCAAGGATTGGCAAGCCGAGCAACAGCTGGATCTCAACCCCCAGTATCCTCAGGAGGGCCCAAGTATATGTATTCAAGATAGTTGATGATTTGTGTGTGTGTGTGTGGGGGGGTTACTGAGGATTGAACCCAGGAATGCTCTTTTACTGAGTTACATTCCAGCCCTTTGCGTTTATTTTGAGACAGGGTGTCACTAAGTTGCTGAGGCTGACATCAAACTTGCTGTCCTCTTGCCTCAGTCTCCCGAGTCACTGGGATTACAGGTGTGCACCACCACACCCACTTACTGGTATATTCTTGTTATAACCTTCTACTCTTTATGTCTTCTTCTCCTTTTTCTTTTCTGTACCCCTCCCTTTTATCCAAAACTGTTGACCTAGTTGCCCCTTGGATTACATGTGCTAAGTACAGTGAGACCCTATCCTGTGATCGTACGCAGTTTTCTTCTACCTCGCTGTGATGGATAAGCCTCTCTGAGCATTATCCAGACAGGGAAGGGGTCTTTGCTATGGTCTCACAGAGTTTTGCATCAATCTTCTCTTATTCATTATATTCTAGTTGGTCACAATTATTTTAAATCCTTGTATGTAATAAAAGTGGCTGGTCTTACCAAGGGCACCTGGTATTATTCATGCCTGTCTTCCAAGCACATGCTCTGGTGTTTACCTTGAGCTAGGGGCTGGGGAGATAAAGATGAATGAATAAGACAATGTCCCTGCCCTTGAGGCATGTAAACAGATAAATTGAAGGAGGAAGCTCAGGGGGAGAAGGAGAGGGGAGCAGTCCTAGGGGAGCTGAGTGCTTCTGGCTGCCTCCGGGATGCAAGGAAGGCTCTGCTGAGGAGCTGCCGTTGGAGCCACCTGTTAGGATGAGCCGGTGTTCTCAGGGAAGGCAGGCAGGGAGGACAGGTGCAGTGGTGCAGGGATGTGGCGTGTTCAGGGTAAGGTAGGAAGGTTCATCCTGCTGGAGCCTGGGGTGTGTGGAGGTTGGGGCCAAAGGGAAGCTGGAGAATGGGGTCCATCCTATGTATAAAAGAGGCCAACGGAGGCCTTTGAGCAGGGGGTGACATGGTCACATTCTCCTTGTGGAATAGGCTCCAAGCAGGAGGGTGACCCAGTAGAGGGAGGCCCTAGTTGGATGACTTTGAGTTCTAATCCTGATATGGACTCTTCTTTGGGTAAGTTGTTTAATCTTCTTGACCTTCTACTTTCTTATTTGTAAAATAGAGATGGTGGTAATAGTAACGCCTACTGAACTGGGTCATATGATGGATTAAATGAGACAATGCCCCTAGCAGAGTTTCCAGATGGTGGGACGAGTATAAGAACCCAGGAAAGGCTTCCAGGTATGTTAGAAATGCTGGCTCTTTCAGCTCTCAGGATGCAGGACCAGAGCAGCCCTGTCTGTTTACCCTGGGGTGTCTCATACTTATCTCTGTGTGTACCACGTCACATGTGAAGTCAGAAGTCACTGGTCCACAAAGCACTGGGCAGGTCTCTCCTGCCTAGAAAGTTTCTTGAGATAGGTCACTATAGTCATGTGTCACTTAATGATAGGGATGTGCTCTGAGAAATCTGTCTTTAGGCCGTTTTGTCATCCTGTGAACACTGTAGAGTGTACTCACACAAACAAAAATGCCTGCGACATTACTAGGTGATGTCATCTGGAGGGACCACCATCGTTTATATTCCTGGCTTTGACTGAAATGGTGTAATGCTGCACGTGACTATATATTAGGAGGTGGGGACACAGGAGAGACTGGATTCTGGGGACATTTCTGAAGCAGGACTGACAGAATTTGGCCACCGATTGATGTTAGGAAGAAGAGACACCATTGGGGGGGAGGGGGAAGGTCATGCTATCGATGGAAGGGCTTGCTATGGATGGAAATCATCATGAAATTAGAATGTGCAGGTTTGGGTATGGATTTGAGTTGAGGAAGTGGAGACTGGCAGATGTTCAAGAAGTTTAGCAAGTTAAGGAGGGAGGGTGATGGGATGAAGGTGTGAAATGGAGCGGCGGCAGGGGAATACCGGGGCACGTGAGGGGCTGCAGGTCCTTTGTGGGCTAAGGGGACATAGGTGGAGCACGGGAACAACTAAAAGTACAGGAAGAGAATGCACAGCACTTCCTAGAGCCTCGTCTCTTTGGATAGTGTCTGTCCTGTTAGAGGAATATCTGCCAATAACTGGCAACTGGGCAGTTGTCCAGATATGATTTACAATAAGGCACTGGTTTCATGAGGCATTGTCAAAATTATTGTACTCCACCAATTGCCAGTTCCCCTGCTGACAGTGGGCCAGGGGGGTCAGACAATTCAATCAGGTGCCACCAGTTATAAATTGAAAATCAGCGGGGTGCAAAATGGATTACCATCAAAATCCATTCAGGTGCAAAACCAAATTTCAAAACCCCTAACCTTTAAAAATCACTCCTTTCCTGATTCTTCACAATGCTCTGACATTGAGTTTTAATATCCCCCAGATAAGCAAACGTCGATAGAATGCCTGTCGGAGACCAAAAGTAACAAGGGGGAGAGCCACACGGGTCTTCTTTTTGGAATTTGCAAACATGGTGGATTTTTGAATTCATACATTGGCAATTCTGTTAGATTCTCTAAGGCGGCAGTTCTCAAACTTAGGCATGTAACAAAATCAGCTGGAAGGGGTAATAAGATTCAGCCAGGCTTTACTTGGAGTTTCTGATTCAGTCGGTCTGGGATAAGGTCTGAGAAGTTGCATTACTAGTAAGTTCCTCGTGGATGCGAATGCTGCTGGTCTGGGGACAACACTTCAAGAATCTCTGCCCTATGATACAGGAATATTTTGATAATTTGACTAGCACAGCATACTTTGATTAATAGCAACTTATGTAAAGGTCTTACCAGACCAGGTGGTGAGTCTATTAAGGGGCCATAATTCTGCCCAAGAAACCTGAGAAGAATCTTAAGCCCCTGTAATTTGCTATTCCAAAAGACTGTGTATACTGAAAGCACAAATAATATCTTTAAGGCTGAAGTCTACTCTCTTCTGCGTGGAAACTGTTAATGTCTTTCGATGCCAAACTTTCTCTCTCTCTTTTTTTTATTGGTGCATTGTAATCATACATTATGATGAAGTTCAGAATGATAGAGAAATCCACACATGCAGCACTCGGTGAGCCCTCCCCCAGCTCCCACCCACTCCCTCTCCTCCCCATGCACGACATTGTGATTGGCATTGATCAATAAGAGAGATTCAAATCAAAACTACTCTGCGATTTCACCTAACCCCAATTAGAATGGCAATCACTAACAACACAAATAATAATAAATGCTGGCGAAGATGTGAAGTAGGAACTCTGATACATTGTTGGTGGAATCGTAAATTAGAGCAACCACTTTGGAAATCAGTGTGGAGGGTCTTCAGAAGAATGGGAATGAACCTACCATATGATCCAGTTATACCACTCCTGGGTATCTAACCAAAGGAACTGAAACCAGGTTACCATAATAATGTATGCATATTTATGTTTATAGCAGCACAGTTCATAATAGCCAAACTTCCTTTTTCAACTTGAAAGTTGATTTTCGTAAGAAGTCTACATACATGGGTACCACTTTTTAAAATATATACTTTTACTGGTGCACTGTAAAAAAAAGTATGTGTGTGTGTGTGTGTGTGTGTGTGTTTGTGGTACTGGGGATTGAACCCAGGAGCATTCTACCTCCAAGCTACACCCCCAGCCCTATTTTTTATTGTTTATTTTGAAACAGGGTCTCACTAAGTTGCAGAGGGCCTCACTAACTAGTTGAGACTGGCTGCAAACCTACGTGATCCTCCTGTCTCAGCCTCCCAAGTACTGGGATTACAAACGTGCACCACCACACCCGGCTGTAATTATACATTATAATGAGCTTCAGAGTGATAGAAATGTATGTGCTCACAGCACTTGGTGTGTTTCCCTCTGGGTCCCTCATTCCCTCCCCACCCCACCACATATGATTGAGATTGGTATCGATGACTTCATATATACATAGCATTATTTGAAGTGTTTCCTCCCCCCACCGCCCTCTCCAAATCCCTTTCCACTCTTTTTTTTTTTTTTTTTTTGGTACTGGGGGTTGAACTCAGGGGCATCTACCTCTGAGCTACACGCACAGTCCTTTTCTTATTTTTTATTTTGAAACAGCACTTTGCCAAGTTGCTGAGGCCGGCCTTGAACCTATGATTCTCCTATCTCAGCCTCCTAAGGACTGGGATTACAGGTGTGCACCATCATGCCTAGCTCCCTTCCACTTTTCTACTGGTATCTCTCCTCATTTATCTCAAGTCCCTTTCATTTCCCAATTTATCTCGAGCTCCCACATATGAGAGAAAACAAATGACCCTTCACTTCCTGAGACTGACTAATCTCACTTAGCACAGTATTCTCTAGTTCCATCCATTTTACTGCTAATGACATCATTTTGTTCTTTATGGCTGAGTAAAATTCCATTGCATAGATACCACAGTTTCATAATTCATTCATCTGTTGACAAACATCTAGGCTGGCTCCATAATTTGGCTCTTATGAATTGCGCTCCTATAAACATGGATATGCATGTATATTACGCACTATAATATTTGACTTCAATCCTTTGGAAAGATACCCAGGAGTGGTATAGCTGGGTCATATGATGGGTACATTCCCAGTCTGAGGAACCTCCACATAGTGGTTGTACTAATTTGCAACCTTATTTGTAGTGTTTAAGGGTTCCTATTTCTCCACATCCTTGTCAGCATTTATTATTGTTTGTATTCATGATGTTACCATTCTAACTAGAGTTAGATGGAATCTCAGTGTACTTTTGAGGGTCAACTCAAGATAGGTAAAAGACCTAGAAATTAGACTAGAGACTTTGCAATTACTAGAAGAGGGCATAAGAGCCGGGTGTGGTGGCACACACTTGTAATCCCAGTACTTGGGAGTCTAAAACAGGAGGATCGCAGGTTCGCAGGCAGCCTCAGCTACTTACTGAGGCCCTCTGCAAATTAGTGAGACTCTGTTTCAAAATAAAGAATAAAAATTGGGCTGGGGGTGCAGCTCAGAGGTAAAATGTCCCTGGATTCAATCCCCAGTATTAAAAAAAAAAAAAGCATAAGACCAACTTTCCAACATATAGGCACTGATAGAGACTTCCTAAATAAGACCCCCAAAGCTTAGGAAATAAAAATGAGAATTCATAAATGGGATGACATTAAATTAAAAAGCTACTGTGCAGCAAAGGAGACAATCAAGAGTCTGACGAGTGATCCTACAGATTGGGATAAAAATCTTTGCCAGCTACTTCTCTGATAGAGGACTAATATCTAGAATATACAAAGAACTTACTAAACCACTAAAAAAACTCCTCAATCAAACAATGAGCAATGAACTGAATAGACACTTCTCAAAATAAGTGGCCCAATAAATATATTAAAAAAATGTTCAACGTCATTATCAGTCAGGGAAATGCAAATCAAAAGGTACCACTTTTTTTGTTTGTTTGTTTGCCATCTTCTAATAGCCTAAACTTTGGCTCTTCCCACTTCTTTCTGTTCCAGAGATATACTTTTTCTATCTAAAATCAATGCTATTTGACTACGGTTCCACTCTTCTGCTACTCATGAGCTACTGCCTTGTATAAACTATAGATGTTACTGGGCCCAATGTATGTGAAACAAGTTCTCTTCCTCCAGGGTGGAAAAATGGGTTCCAGAGCTGCTCCCCAAGTGTTGCTGCCTCATTAACATTCGGTGTCGGGTCTCTTTTCCAGGAGAAATCGAGCGATGCACGTACATCAAGTACCACTACTCCTCAGCAACCATCCCCAGGAACCTCACTTTCAATATCACGAAGACCATCCGTCAGGACGAGTGGCATGCCCTGCGTAAGTACACCTCAGTGTTTCTGCCTGTGACTGTGCCGTGATGTCACCTTTGGAGGGGTCAGAGGATTGGACACACCTCCTTCAGAGAAGGGTGGATTCTCAGAACATTGTGGTGGGTCCTTGAGGTGCCAATATCAATGGGTCAGGATTACCTGAGTTGATTTTGATTACATTATAGATTTGAGGAGTTTGCTTCTAAAATAAACAACAACAACAAAACCTCAGAACAAACAAAAAACCAAATTACTAGCAGATGGACAGTGATCTTATTTCGCTGTCCTGGTAGGCATCTAAGATTTTATCTCCCTGACCGAACCTGCCCTTGGGATTTAACTCCAGCAAGTCTCTAAGTTTCTCGGAATATTATTGTGGTAACCTGCTAGTCCCCTGAGTTGTCATTCGTGAAGAGTGAGAATAGCTGGCGGGGTCAGGCTGCATCGCTTAGGGATTTGCACCTGGGTGGGGCCTCTAAGGGGTAGGATCTCACACATTTCTGTTTCTCTTCCTATGATAGGCTTGGGCCTGGCTCATCTTTGATCGTACAGCACAGATCAGGGTATCTGTGTCCATTGGTTAGGGGATTTCTTGGCCAGGGATCCTCAGAGACTTAAATTCCAGTGAGAGGGCGTGAGCAAGCAGGGTTGGTCGGCTATTTTTACTCTTCTGTGCCTGTCTGTGGTGGGAGAACCCCCTTCCTCCTGCCCACCTGTCTATCCTGTGGCAAGCACCAGGCCGCTTCTGTGGAGATTGTCAGACATTCCTAGTCCACCTTTTCCTACCTCGTGTCCCAAGGTTAAGGTGCAGTTTGCATTTATATGTGCGGGAATGTTCTTTTATTGTTCCCTTGTATTAAGGATCCCTTAATTGGTGAACTTTGAAGAAAGCAGCTCTTTGGGGCGAAGCATCCTTCTCTTTATTGTTGCCTCCTTGTTATCATCTGCGTGTGTGGACTTCATGTAGTCCACTTTTTGGTTTCACTTTAATTAATCACACACAGCTTAGGGTAGGGAGTGGGGAGGTGGGAAAGATAAATAAAATTAAGCAAAACAGAATGATCATTCATTGGTCTCAGGAAAAAATTGAGGTGTCCGGATGACTGTTAGACAATGCTTCTGGCCTGCAATGAGAGAGTAGGGGCCGGCAGATGGGACAGCATTAGCCAGACTGTTGCCCCTTTAGCCATTTCTAGAAACACTAATCAGCACGTGGAGACACAGAGCTAAGGTTCAAAGTGCACCCCCATGTGCTAGACATACCGCATACATATTTAATTTTAATATGAGATTTTCCTTAGAGACCCTAGTAATCAGGATTATTAACTTCTTTTTAGAGGAGGGAATGTAAGGACCCTAATATAAAAATAATAACATTATTATTATTGCTTGTTTTGCACAATGCATTGGTCTAGCAGAGTCACTTCATAAGCACCCAAAAGGGATGTTCACAATATAGAAGTCCTTTTGATTAGCCGCTTAAATATAACAGATTGGGGCGGGGGTCATGGTAGGATTCAGTCTAAGAAGGAAGAAGTTGTTGACATTGCAGTTTCAATTCAAATGAATTCAGTTTGACCAAAGTTACAAGGTTTCTCTTCGTACCAAGCTTCTAGTGGGTACCAAGGCACAGGAGCTGTTTTAAGGAGCTGGAGTCTAGGGGTGGAGACATTCACAAAGCAAATAATTACAAGGCAATGCGATAATTACAATATAGTAGAATTGCTTTAAGCAATTAAGATAGTTTGTGGATTTTTTTTTTTTTTTTTTTTTTTTTTAGCAAGAAGGAAAATTATTTCAGTGTAAATTTCACAGAAAGACTTCAAGGGAAACCTGGTAGACCTCTTTTGGCTGTACACACCACAGATGTCTGGAATTCAAAGAGATTACCTAGGGAGGCATCGTGGGAAGCATGTCACTTGGCATCAGCAAAGACGGAGAGCTTTGTGGGGTCCTCTTTGTGTCTCCAGCCTGCTCATCCTCCAACTATAGTGCCGTTGTGTTCTGAAAAATCTAGTGTGCAGCTTATGCTGCGACTTGGGGTGTGAACAGATCTATTTTTAACTGATAAAAGCCATCTCAGCGATTGATCTATGGAAAGGTCTCTGGCACATGGTGTTGGGTGAAGTCCATGCAACCCTTTGGTGAGGAATTCATCTGCCACCTTCACAAAGTTGCCTAATGGGTTATTAGGCAGGCAGAGGACATTTGCCATGTCTGACATCGATGACAGCTATTTTTAGCCAGAGGGCAGGTGAACATCTGTCACAACTGAAGTTGGTACTAAGTGTAATTGGGAATGCTGGCAGGATAGCAAAGCACTGTAGTTTTCCATGTTGATTTTCTAAGGTCAAGTGATGATGACAATAGGTGAGGGGTGGGCACAGAAGACCCCTTTGAAATAAAACAGACACAGTTAAAAATTAGCAAACTCCTGTGATCAAGCATTGAAAGCGAAAAAAACCCCAAACAACCAAACCATTGATTCTTTACTTACTTTTGAGAGTCCTGTATTCTTTAAGTGAGATCAAATAATTTCATTTGATACTAGGTCAGTTATCATTTTATAATTTTTTGCTCAAGGAAAGAAACTTAATTTTGTTTTTTGAGAAACAACTTTTGACAAATATTTGGACTCTGGTTAACCTCGCGTTATATGCTTTTGATTGGGAATTTGCATGTGGTCTGATCATCAACCATTGCTGTGGAGAAAAAAATCTTCAATAGGAAAAAGCACAATTTGGTTTAAAACTATGGTATGTTTTTTGAAAAGTTATTCTACAATGGGAGATTTAGTTGCTAGATTATGAGCTCATTCACCTCATGGTCAGGTGAAGACCAGGGGAAAGAATAAAATGACCTGTATGCCTTTACCTTGCATACAAGTCCAAGGTAAAGAGTGAAACTCCATTAGGAGTAAAGGTTTGAGGATCAAGATTGCACATATGTGTGTGTGTGTGTGTGTGTGTGTGTGTGGTGTGTGTGTGTATGTGTGTGTGCATGTGTGTGTGGTATGTGGTGTGTATTTGTGTGTGTATGTGTGTGGTGTGTGTGTGCGGTATATGTGTGTATGTGTGTGTGTGGTATGTGGTGTGTGTATTTGTGTGTGTATGTGTGTGGTGTGTGTATGTGTGTGTGTACGTGTGTGTGTGTGGTGTATGTGTGTATGTGTGTGTGTGCATGTGTGTATGTGTATGTGTGGTATGTGGTGTGTGTATTTGTGTGTGTGTATGGTGTGTCTGTGTGTGGTATATGTGTGTATGTGTGTGTGTGGTATGTGGTGTGTATGTGTGTATTTGTGTGTGTATGTGTATGTATGTGTGTGGTGTGTGTGTGGTGTGTGTATGTGTGTATTTGTATGTGTGTGTGGTATGTGGTGTATGTATGTGTGTGGTATGTGGTGCGTGTATGTGTGTGTATGTGTGTATATGTGTATGTGGTGCGTGTATGTGTGTATATGTGTGTGTGTGTGTGTGTGTGTGTGTGTGTGTGTGCATGTGTGTGTGGGGTGCAGGGCAGTAGAGTGGCTATCTTTGTGTCGATGTTAAATGCTGAGTTCTGTGGGTGAGTTGGTGCCAAGGTTGCAGCCTGGCTTGGATGGTGATTGCCGGTGAGGTACCCTGGGTGCCCTTTCTCCTTTCCACCCGGGAGAAGGCAGAATTCCTTCCACCTCTGGGATCCCTGTCCTCAGCCCTCAGCCCTGGTCGTCCATTGCTGCCTCACTTCCGTTCCAGGGACTCAGGTGGGTGGCCGGGTGGGGCAGTTGCTTCTGCGGGGGGGTCAGGTGTACTGTTCTCCTCACCCTGATCTTCCTGCTGTCTTCCAGTGTCAGAGCAGGACAGATCAGTGTCACTGGCCAGCGAGGGGGGGACAGGCGGCCTCAGGAGATGAACTTGGCAAATGCCACTGTTTGGATGTGTTGCCTGTGTTAATGCTTTGCATGTGACAGAATGCGATTACCAGTGGCCGGGGAACCGGCTGGCACCGTGGTGGCATTCAGTGGCCCTGCTCCCTCCTCTCCCTGGAACCTGTCCCACAGGCTTTTTGTAATGCACAGTTCTGTCTGAGGCAGCAGCATTTGTTGGGAGAATTCTGTGTCCTAGAACACACAACCCCAAGAGCCCTGGAGGCCATCCCGAGTGGCTCTGCTTTGTCCTTTGGTCTGGACACTTGATCAGTGGCGAGGCATGGGTGGTGGCTTGGGATGGGGACTGGGCAGGGCCACAGGGTGGCTGGCAGGGCCACAGTGACAGAGTGTGCGGAGGCCACAGGCAGCTGCTTGCTGGAGGGTGTGGGAAGGGTGGCTCTTCCTCCTTCCCATCTCCTGATCTGCTTGGCAGGGACTCAGTGGCAGTTGCAGCCACGGCCCCAGGTTGGACCCCTGAGACTCAGGGTTTCTCACTCCACCTGGCAGGGGCAAGATGGAGGTTTCAGCCCAGGGCTGATTGGCCCTGACAGAGAATCAAGGAGCTGGGGCTTCACCTTTCTACAATCAGATAGATCGTTTCCATTATCTTTTGAGAGGCTGTAAGCCAAGGAATGTAGAGGTTTTGGTTTTTTTTTTTTTTTTTTGATGCCTCCTTCTGTCGGGACTGAGGGTTCAACTAATTAGACTGGAAGGTAACACGGCACATTTCCAGTTGGCTGAGGAGGGAAAGAGGAGAGAGAGATGCTTGTCTCTGCCAACTTCCCTGGCCCCCAGCCCCCAACCACACCCGACACAGGCTCACACAGCAGCCCGCAGCGGCGCCTCAGGCACGCTGAAGGGGAACAGAAGCAAGCAGAGCAGGTGTCTCCATCCACAGCATGTGTGTGTGTGTGTGTGTGTGTGTGTGTGTGCGTGTGTGTGTCCTGTACCATCGCCCCAGGCAGCAGGCCATGTCACCAGTGGGGCAGAGAACATTCCTGCCAAGGAACCATCTTGAAGCTGGGTGTGGGGAGCGGGGCAAAGCTAAGCCTCGCTAGAAGGAAGGAGAAGCAAAGGGGAGAGGAGGCATGAGACAGGGATTGAGGCTTTGTGGATGAGCAAGGGCTTTCAAGTGGACCCACACTAAGAGGGACAAGAATTCACAACCCAGCGCTGTCTTGCCTGCTGCAGACGCCCAGGTGACTTCTTGGTTCCCTGAGATCCTTCACTTGTCACTGTTGCCTGCGGATTAGCTCAGTCCTAGGAACCAGCTCCCAACCAGGCTGGTGTGCAGTACGCGGCCCAGTGTGTCCACACTCTAGTGTGGGTGGTGGTGTAGAACTCTTACCTTAGTCTGCTTGGCCAAGCTCCATCTGCTCTCCTCTTCTGGCCTCTCCTCTGTCTCTTTCCTCTCTCCAGAGTCCGAGGGTCTTTCCCTGAATCCCAGTCTCTTAGGTGCTGTCTAGACTTTCTCCAGCCACTCCAGGCCCTGCCCACCTCCTGGGCCCCGGGTGGCTCCTTGTCCAGCTCCTTGTCTGGTCTTGAACTTATGTTGGTTCTTCGCCTGACACACCTGTCTCTCCTTTCCCAATAGACTGACCTGACAGCCTAGCCTGCTCATCTATAACCAGCTGCTCTCTGGTTTCTCTTCCCATTTAGACCTCTCTGGCCTCCTCAGCCCGGAGCAGCCTGGATTCCTGGTCCCTCCTTCCCCAAGCATCCCTGGTTAGAATAAGACAAATGTTGTAGACCAAAGGGCTTGGGACGAAACTACCGGTAATTATGACACGTTAGCCATTTCTTTGTACACATCGGCTATGATGCTTCTTAGGAGCTGGCTTGGTGTTTCCTCCTAGGAGCCCAGTCTGTGTTCTGATGGCTCCTTTGCCGAAAATGTAACCAGGCTATGGAGGAAGGGTCTGCCTAGGGACCCCAGCAGGGCCTCAGAGAAGCCTGAGCATGGGGACGCAGAGCCCCGCTCTGAACTTCGGTCCTCCAGCTATTTTTTTCTCTTTCTGACTTTGGCTGATATTATGTAAAGCAGCCTAATGAGGTAAACATCCCAGGCATTAGGCGCTCAGGGCCCCTGCAGTGTCAGCCATTTTCCCTCTCCTGCTTCCACATGGAAGCCCGGCCAGTGCGAGGCTCTCACTGTGCGCATTCTGCTGTGAGCTGCCTCTTGCATCCACGGGGGTCATCAATAGCAAGAGCCCATCCCCAGAACGGGGAAAGCTTGGTAGCATAGAAACTCAACCAACAGCACATCACTGGGTGTTGCCTGGTATCCAAAGTCTTTGCTCTCTGCAAACCATTCCTTGTCTCTCTGCCCCAGCTCCTGTGGGGAACAGTGTAAACCTCTGGGACAGACACCACAATCGTAGCCCACAGGGTGCCCCGTGCTCGTCCTCCCAGAGCTCTGTGGTGTCACTGGGAGCAAGCCCGGCAGAGAACACCCCCCCCCCCCGAACATGTAACGCAGGAACATGTAATAATTCACGCAGGGACATTTCCTGTCCTGCGTGGCTTTTCTACCTGCCCAAACTTCCCTATCCTCTGACCCACTCCCTCAGGCTTCTGCTGGAGAACAGGCTCACTGATCCGATGAACCTTTTGAGCCTTAATGAACCTTTTGAGTATTAATGCCTTCTTGGGTTACCTTCACCGGGTAGCACTTTTATTTTCAGGAGACCTATCCAAAGATAGGATGGGGAGGTGACTGATTACAGGTAGGACAGAGATGGCTTAAAATAATTAGCACACAGGCAGCTATTGATTCTGCCTACTTAGATACAGCTGGCCTGGCTAGGGCTCAGTGATGGAAATGGAATGGGCAAGAGGGAGAGTTTACTTTTGAGATGGCCTTAGGGATAGGAGGCTGGAGTAGGGGCGGGGTGGAGTACAGTACAATCTTTTGTGTTAAAGACATCCATGTACTAAAAACAAAACAAAACAAAACACAAAAACCCTGAGAACTCTGTGCTGGTGTAATTGCAGTCTTCAAGCCACAATTCATCTGAATGTGCAGGTCCAATTTTGTGCTGGAATTAGTTGGAAGTCTGGCCTGGAGGCATTCTCTCAGCTTCTGCAGATTGGAAGTTGTTTTTTTCTGGCTGAGCATACTGATCTGGATACCACGGAGGGGAACTGGGCCCAACCCCACTGGCCTTCTCCGTCCACTTGTTCATTTACTCATTCAATATTCATGGAGTGTCTATTCTGTGAGAACCTCCATGTTAGATACTGAAGGGGAAATTAAAAGGTATCCTGCTTTCCAAATTGGATGATACATTTCTAGGTGCCATCCAGGCAAGGGATCAAACTGGTTGTTGCTTAATGTTTATTGACAGATGCTGCCAACTTGTACACATCACGGGTCCTAACTTCCACACTCAAATCAGCAAGGAAATAAAAGCAAAACATAACACAGAGCTACCATATCACAGAGGCATGACCTGTTTTCTACAGAAAGGAAGAAGTAGGGATGTTCTAGGGTCTGCCTCATCTTGGCCCTTTGCAGGAGCTGTCCAACTTCTAGGTGCTGAAAAGGAAGCTCAATATGGCAGACGATTCTTTCTAATAGTTAAGACAATCAGAGCTTGGCATCCAGGCAAGTTGCTGCTGCTGTAAGGAAGAAAAACAAGACCAGGAGCTGAGTACTCCAGCAGGCAAGGCCAGCTTAGTGAGAGGGAATCTAGGTTAGGCGAGACTTGGATAGATGTCTGGGAAGGCAGACCCTTGGCATCAGGGAAGTGGCCCAGCAGGTGTGACAGTAGGTGCTACCTGGGGGTTCAGGACTGCACAATTCAACTCCCAGGGAGGAAAGTTGGCCAAAGGAAGGAAAGCCCTAGTTGTACAAGAAATCTGGAGTATCAGGGAGGTGGAATAAAAAAATACAGAATGGGGGATAAAAGAGAAGCCCAGTTATAAGAACTGGAGCACATGGGCCAGGAATGTAAAGCCCTGAACAAGGCATGAGGCCATTTTAGTCAGCAGCAGTCCCAAACCATGATCAGAATTGGTCCTGGGTTTTAAAAAGGGTGGTATTCTGACTATGGCTAGAACTACGGCAAAAGAGGAGAGAAAGTGTCTGGAAACCAGGATAGTATAGCAGAAAAAGTAGCCAAGTTCTACATTGTGTGGTAAAGGTTTTATCAGAGTCAAGACCAATGCTACTCAAATGTGGCCCCCGGCCCACGAGCCAGTATCATCTGGAAACTTGTTAGGAATGCAAATTCTTAGGCCCCAGTCCAGACATAGTGAATCAGAGTCTCTAGTGGTGGGGCCCAGGAACCTGTGTGATTGTTAAGTTCCAGAATTCTTAGTCTGCAGGGGCTTGATGTGGGCTGGTGTGGTCAGAGAAGGCCCAGGGCAGGAGAGAGCAGGGGCGGGCTTTGCTGGGAGATGGACTATTGAGTTTACCGCAAACTCTCACACAGAAGCAGGACTTTGTGTGTCATTCGTTGATAGCTTCTATTTACTTATAGATCTGGGAATTTGATTTCCATCCATTTTTCTTATCATTGGTTGAATAAAGCAGCACGAAAGAGGGGAAGCGGATTTCTTTTCTTGCTTATGCACTGTAACTGAGAGGACCATCTTCACCTGGGTCTGTATGCTGTGTCTCCAGGGTACTGCTTCCCTCGAAACAGGCTTTAAAGCTCCCCCGGGTGCGGGAGTCGCTGGATGGAGCTCCAGCTCTGCATTCTCTAGGTATATGACCCTGAGCAAATGGTTTTAGCATTTTGAACCCAGTATATTCATCTTTTTTTTTTTCAGTACTGGGGATTGAACTCAGGGACATTCTACCTCCGAGCTACACCCCCCAGCTCTATTTTTTATTCTTTATTTTGAAACAGGGTCTCACTAAGTTGCAGAGTGCCTCACTAGGTAGCTGAGGCTGGCCTCGAACCCAGATCCTCCGGTCTCAAGCCTCCCAAATGCTGGGATTACAAGCGTGCGCCACCACACCCAGCTCAGTATACTCATCTTAAAAATGGAGGTAGTAATGCCAGCCTGGAAAGTTATGAAAAATTTAAATTGAATACAATTATTCACGCAAAATTGGATGCATGACTTTGCAAAGTCTGATGCCAAGCTACATTAGTGCTGTAATATGGAAGGCATGGTGTCTGGGGGGAACGTCTCTGAAATGACATTTGCCTGACACGGGGGCTTTTCTGTTCCACCCGGTGCAGCCCATACAGGTGAGTTTGGATTGTCTGTGGCTGTGCGTCCTGGTGGGTCTTCGTGCACAGGTGCACGTGATGGGAGCTCGCATGGGGTGTTTACAAGTGTGGGAGTAGAAAGTGGCTGCGAGTGTTATTTGCTGGCAACAGTGTGGCATATTGTGAAAAGAATTTCAGAGCAGGGAATCATCAGTGCTTGAGATCCTCAGTGGGATAGCAGCAGCAGAAGCAGCCCTCTAATTTATCAGTTATGCCCAATAAGAATGTTGTTTAGACAATAACCCGCATCTCTAAGAGAAGATTTATGTACTCAGTGTCTAAAAGGTAACATTTCAGAGCTTTGAAGATAAATATAACGTGAGTGCATTTTTATTGAAATTGTAGAAGGGAAGTACTAACTGTTGCAGCCCAGCCCTGACTTCTGGGAAGCCTGTGGTTTCCAGTATGTAGTACCATCAGATCCTCTTGTATTCTGGAAGTGAAAACACATTCCAGAGGAGGATGTTGCGAGCATGTTGAGGGTGTAGAGAGAGGAGGATCCGGGCAGAGGAAGCAGCGGCTGCTGGGGGCAGGCAGTGGCAGGGACATCACTACACTGGGGGAAAGGGAGCTCCTTAGTTTCACCTCTCGCCCGTGGTCCTGAGGGGACTGGCTGTGGTCATGGACTCTGCCCATTTTGTGTTGCCAGGTGAGAAGGACCAAGTATGGCAGGGAGGTGAGTTGGCCTGCGGGTTGCTTATTGGGTGAGAGAAAGGCTACAGCTCTGCTGGCCAGAATCCTTCATGGTGCTATCAGGACGGTCCTGTAGCCTGGATGAGAAGATGGAGACTTAAGTTCTGATTCGGCAGAAGCAAGGGGACTCTGAAATGCGGGTCCACATTGCGGGCAGGAGGCCAGGGACCACACAGCCCTGCTAAGGCACAGACTCTGCCCTTGCTCATCAAGGCTTAGTGACTGGCAGTGTTGACTTCTGGGAGGGACCTAGATTTCTCCACTCCTGACTGAGAAGAAAGGCTGCATGAGTCACCAGTGCGAGGACGTGTTGGCGCTGGCTTGGTGATGGAGTTGGGTGGAGCTAAGCTGTTTGAACACCTGGTGGGGGCCTCCACGGCTGATTCTGGGAGCTGGTCCTGTCTCACCTGGGCTTTGGGACTGTTCTTCTCTGCTATTTTTAACTCTCTGTCTTTCCCTGATATGTAACTCTGGTTTGAGCTTGGAGGTCATGGTAAGCTGCGAGGGCTGTGTGGTTCTGGGTCATGAGAAGTAGTTCTCCATGGATTGAGCCCGGAGTTTAGGAGGTGGGGAGACACCAAAGCCTCAGTGGTGCCTGTCTTGCTTCAAGCTCCATACATCTCTGCCTGAGGAGTCTCCCATGAAAGGCTGGTGCAGAATACAATCCCAACGTTCTTAGATCCTTTACAACTCAGTATTCCAACTAGAGCTGTCCAACAGACACTGCTGTTAAGATAAAAATCTACATGGCTCAGCGTGGTAGCTGCAAGCCGCAGGAGGCTATTGAGAACTTGGAATCTGACTGTAACCAAGAAACTGAATTTCAAATTTTACCTACATTTATTTAATTTAAATTTAAATAGTCCCATGTGGCCAGTGGCTACCATATTAGAGCAGTTCAAGCAAACAGTCCTATTTCTCATGCAGATTCTACTTCCAAGTGGTAAACTCTTGATGTTGAGCATGCATACATTAATAACACAACCCTACCGGTTATCCATACACCTGGCTATTTTCAGAGGATAGGGGTGCACGTTTCCTTGGGTCCTCTGGACAGATCCTTGCTTGTCATTTTGCCCTTGGGCTCCCCGAAGCTCCAGTCCCAGAGCCACCTGGGATGCTCCCAGGCATTTTTGCAAATCGGATGCCACTCAGGTTGAGTAAAGACAGCACGAAGGCATTCTCATCATCTACCTGCGCCTAATCTAGGCTAGGCGGTCACAGGCTGCTTTCCCCGGCAGCAGCTTCAGGATCCACACTGAGGAAGGGAGAGGGAGAGCAGCATTCCACAGAGGGAGCAGCCGGGCTGGGAGCAGGTGCAGGGTCACGCCTTGGAGCGGTCCTTCCGTCTCCTAAGTTAGGCGGAATCGCCTGGGCCTTATTCTGCCACATTGGCCACTTCTTGGATGTGGAGGACTTTGGGTGTGCAGCTCTCTGTTCTGAGTAATCCCTACAGGGACTGGCAGCAAAGGGCTGATAGCCCTCCCAGCTCCTTCCATGAAGTGGGGCTAGGCACCACAGCGTCTGCTATATAGGCATTGGCCTGAAGCCATCATGCGAAGTTGACAAAGGTAACTGAGACTCAAAAGATCTAGTACCAGCCAGGTGTGGTGGTGCATTCCTGTATTCCTAGTACTTGGGATGCTGAGACAGGAGGATGGCAGGTTCAAGGCCAACCTCGGCAACTTAGCAAGACCCTCAGCAACCTAGTGAGACCCTGTTTCAAAATAAAAAAAAAAAAAAAAACATAGAAAGGGCTGGGGGTGTAGCTTGGAGGTACAGGGCCCCTGAGTTTAATCTCCAGCACCCTCCTCTTCCAAAAAGAGATCTAATACCTCCCACAAAGTTATAATAGGAGAGAGAGGTGAAACTAGACCCTAGCTGTTGTGACTGTAAAATTAATGCTTTTCCTCACCCAGGGACCCCGCCCACACCTTGCGAGGCAGGTCCACTCAGCTCTCTTTGCCGAAGGATTGACCTCCTCCTCCAGGCCTCCCCCAGCACAGCTGCACCTCCGCCGGGCTACCTGATGTGCACCAGGAGCCCCCCCCCCCCCCCCCCGCAAGCAAACCAGGGCAGCCACTTCCTCCATCTAAGAGCTCCAGTGTTCAGAAGAAATGAAAGAAGGCTATTTATTTTCCACTTCTCTGTTTTTCTTTTTCATTTAATTACTGGTATCACAACTGGATTTTTTTTTTCTATTGCTTTTCATTGCAAATGTATGGTATTTCATCTACATTATGAGTTAAATAGGCTTTTGTGGACTAGCCTAAAAAACCCAATCATCATTTATAACAGACATGACTTCTCTGGAAATGGGTTCTGAATTCTAAATAAGTGACTCACAAATGAGGTTTTATTCAAAGTCATTTTGAAGCTTGAGACTGTACGTCTTTCTACTTTCTAGGCAATTTCGCCTCTGAATGGACCTGCCACACCTCTCCCCTGCCCGCATCATCATTCTCAGGAGAGCCTCAACCCTATGGTGAAAGCTGGCTCCCCTATCTTTTGCTCTCAGCCCATAACTAGCTGCTGATACAAAATTAATGAATGCCCTTGACATAGCCCATGTAGGGTTATTCGAAACCTAGAGTCCTAACCAAGGGACATCAAGTGTCCTTGGTACTTGGGATCCTTCAATCTCAGGCCCCAGCCTCGGTTCCCCTGGGTAAAATGAAGCTAATTATGTAACGTTTCCCTGAGGAAATGAGGTGCTTGGGCACCTGGCACCAAATTAGAAATGAGCAGTTAGAGGTGTGTGTGTAAACTTCTGAAGCCGAGAGAGGCTGCTAAACACGGGTGTGGAGGTGACGCGTTTGACTGACATTAGCATCTGTATTCCATATGCTGCCCCATCCCACCGCTTCACTCCTGGAGCTTCAAGATGCTGCGTGGTTGCCATGGAAACTAGGAAAAGCAGTTGTGCACAAGTTAGCTCTTCCTTAAAGCTCATGGGCACGTCCTCCCGGGAGAATGAGTAGAGGAGAAGGAAGGAGTCGCTTTAGGCGATTGTTTACAAGTGTGTGGGCTGAGATGCGGACGCTGAGTCCTAGTAAGCAGCTCCATGCCGGCACCCTCTGTCACCCTTCACTCCCCTCTGGTCTTGCCAGAGCGTCATGTGAATACTACATGCCACTGTCCTTGCATCCCATGTTGCCGTCAGTTCCTACTCTCTAGGGAGCTTTTCATTTCTAGAAAGTGAAAATTACTTTCCATCAGAAGCAGTAGGGACCTCTGGCTTATGGTTAAGGGTTGAAATTCACCTCCTTGTTTAAGCATGGCTGAGCTAACAGAAACTTGCAATTTACAAAATTACTAACCCGGCTCCGTTCCCTCATGAAATTGAACCAGAGGGATTCTGAGTGTTTACAAGTCCTGGTCAGGGCTTGTTGGTGGTGGTTAATGAGGAGCAGCCTTTGGGTGTCCTTGGAATGACTTTGCAGAGCCAGCTCTCCATGCCTGGTGTTCACTGAGGGTCTGTGGTGTGTACAGCATTGGAGACAGGAAGGAGAAAGCCCAGTGAGCCTATAGTCTCCTAGAGAACACAGAGTCAGGATGATAGAGGCCAGTGGCAAACGAGAGCAGAATTCGGGCAAACAAACAATGCCATTGGTGGCTTCCAGAGGAGGAAATGGGACAACAGGCCAGGAATGGTGGTCCTTGAAAGGGACCTACATACTTCAATCATTTACCCAAGTAAAACGTATTGAGTTCCTGCCATGCACCAGGGACCGTTCTAGGCATTGGGTGGAAGAGGCAACAACCCCTGGCTTCATAGAGCTTGAATTGTGTGATAATAACCACTACGTACGGAACGCTTAACGTGGGGCTGTGCGTCCCTGACCTGCAGCATTTCCCTTTAATCCCAATTGTGCTGTTGGTCACATATTGTAACTGTTTGACAGATGAGGAAACTGAGGCTAACTGAGGTTAAAGAAATCGTGGAAGAGCCAGGGGACGGGAGCAAGACAACTTTATGATGCCTTAGGGAATTCAGGTCGACCCCATGTGGATGGAGGGAGGGAGGGAGGGAGTAGAGTCCAGACTCTGTGAGGAGCCGTCTGTGGTATTCTAGAGCTGAGATCACAGGTCTGGACTAGACTCTCAGCATGGATATGTGAGACTTGACAGAAAAAGGAGAGCCAGGTGTGGTGGCGCATGCCTGTAATCCCAGCGCTTGGGAGGCTGAGACGGGAGGATGGCAGGTTAGCCAGAGGCTCTCAGCAACTTAGTGAGACCCTGTTTCTAACTAAAAAATAAAATAAGTATGGGGGTATAGCTTAGAGGTAAAATGCCCCTGGGTTTCATCCCTAGCAACACACACACACAAATTAAAAATAAATAAATAAATAAATAAATAAATAAATAAATAAGTAAGTAAAGTAAAATAAAATAAAAATAGAGTAAAACAAAAAAGAAAGAAAGAAAAAGGAGGTATGGGTACCTACGAAGGAAGTGGGTGTTCTTGTCACAAGTTTTGGGGAGATAGCTGAGATCCTGAGGCGAGCAAGCTACCTGACCCCACTGTAGCACCCTGTCTTTATTTTTGAGAACATTTCTCAACACCGACTATGGACCTGGAGTATGGAGTAACTTCTAGGAAGCAAGCTTTCTTTGAAGCATGGGGGAGAATTAACCATATTTTCGTTGAGCTTACATTTCTAAGATGTGCGTGTGTGTGTGTGTATTTATTATTTTCAAAAGCTATTTCAACCTAGGCATTTGACTATGGTTTGTCCTCTCTGGAACTCGAGTTGACATTTGGTTGCCCTTACGGTGGTGTTGAGAGGTGGCGAGACCTTTAAGAGGTGGTGTTGGAGGGATTAATGCCTTTCTCACAGGACCGGCTTAGTTACTAACAGAGTGGACTGTTAAAAAGTGAGGCCATCTCTCCTGTTTTGCCTCTTTTGTAAGTGCTCACTCGCCCTTCCTCTCTCACCGTAAGTTGGAGCAGCCTGGAGCCCTCACTGGCACTATGCTCTTGGACTAGAGTCCTAGGCTAGATAAACCTCTTTTCTTTATAAATTACCCAGTATAAAGTATTTTGTCATAGTAAAATAAAATGAACTAAGGCATCTAATAAATGCACGAACCATATAAGTCTCAAGGCTAATCATCATTTTTATTGTTACTAAACAAATCCACATTTATCATAGTCATTAGGGCATAAAATTAGTTTTTATATGTGTGTTATATTCGGATATACCAAGATAAAGGTCTATTTTTTCCCCCTTTCTAGTCAAATCTAAAGTATTGAAATGATTCTTGAGGAAAAAATTGTCAACTGAAACACAATTCACAAATTCAACTTTAAGAAGATAATTTTTCTTTTCTCTTTTGTTTTTAAAATTAGATTCTCTTCTAGGGGTCATGAGGGAAAAATCAATGAGTGGCTATCACTTACTTTCAGAAGAGGGGGTTCCTCTGCCTTATTGGTTGGAGCAGTGAATAAATAATTCAGTATGGTCCCAAGCTCCTTTTTCCCTTCTTGATGTTGAGCTTATTAAAATTGCATGGGCAAAGGATGCTGGTGAGGAAATGGCGGGTGTTCTCCACTCCAGCAGCCAGAACCCCCTAAACAAGCTTGTGTGTGTGTGTGTGTGTGTGTGTGTGTGTGTGTGTGTGGTACTGGGGATTGAACCCAGGAGAATTCTACCTCTGGGCCACACCCTGAGTCCCATTTTATTTTTTAGTTTGAAATAGGGTCTCACTAGGTTGCTGAGAGTTTCGCTATGTTGTCTAGGCTGTCCTTGAACCTGTGATCCTCCTGTCTCATCCTCTCAAGTACTGCATTTTAAGTGTGCACCACCATGCCTGGCCCCCTGTGCAATCTTGAAGTGACCTCAGTCCTGCTCTGGAGATACTGAGCTGCCTCCACAGGTGATGGCCGATGGGCCAATGAGGAGCGCGAGGGAGCAGTTTCCCCCATGCCCTGGTGTGCGTGGAGACGGGATACTGTCGCCTTGCTCACTATCGATCAAGTTGGTCCTCACTGTCGGCCTCATCATTAAGTATTTATGGCTTGCTGAGTGAAAGGTAAGTGCCTGGCAGATGCGGTACCCTCTTTAGAAGCGTCTCAAGACTATCTAATTCATCTCCTTCCGTGGAATGGAGTCTCCAGAGAAAGAATCTAAAGAGTCAATTGATTATAGCCAATGCTGTTTGTTTATTTCTTTTCTGGAGAAAATTTGCTTACACTATTAGGGATTTTTAAGAATTTTTTTTTTTCCTGGAAAAAAGCTATAGTTCTTTTGAAACATTTTATTTTTCCATGAGTCAATGTATGAAATTTCAATTTGGGGTCCCAAAATGGTGGAACCAAATGAGACTGATAATCCCCATAGACTCCGACCGAGTTTATTTAAGAGTTGTCAGGGAGATTGAAACCTAACAGTAAATCCACTTAATTTTGAAAGGAGGAAGGGAATTGGAGACAGACATCACCACGTGCTAGCCTAGGCAGCAAGCATTTGCCCATCACCTTTGAGTCTCTGGCCCTCTAGGACCATCCACCCCAATTCCATGGAGCAAGGGGATGCATCCTGTTTTTCTTCCTCATCCTATTAACACTTTCCCCTCATTATCTTATCTTTTTTTCCATCAGCTTATTTCATTTCTTCTGATTATCAAGATAAAACATGATTATATAAAACTTTGATAGAAAAGTTTAAAAGAAAGCCGGGCGTGGTGGCGCACGCTTGTAATCCCAGCATTCGGGAGGCTGAGACCGCAGGATCCGGGTTCGCGGCCAGTCTCAGCTACCTAGTGAGGCACTCCGCAACTTAGTGAGACCCGGTTTCAAAATAAAGAATAAAAAATAGGGCTGGGGGTATAGCTCGGAGGTAGAATGCCCCTGAGTTCAAACCCCAGTACCGCAAAAAAAAAAAAAAAAAAAAAAGAAAAGTTTAAAAGAACAGCAAAAAAGTCACCATTAATCAATAAATTCTGTTGTGGAGTATGCCCTTTGTACTTATTCCCACAGTATAAATAATGCTTTACACATAATTTTGTGTCCCAAGTTTTATTTAGGATTATATGATAAACATTTCCCCTCATCATCAAAACTCTTCATAAACATTATTTTAATGACTTCATAATATTCTACCATATGGATACACATAATTCAATTAACCTCTCCTCTGAAGTTAAATGTTTATGTTAGCTAATTCTGAGTACTTATAATAATATTATAGTGATAATATTTATGCATACATTTTTATCATATTTCTGATAATCAGTTTAGGATAAATGCCCAGAATAGGAACTACTGGCTCAAAAGATATAAACTTTTTTTTTTTTTTTTGATGTTGTTTAGGTTTTTGGTAGATAATGCCAAATTTCCCTCTAGAAAAGCTGAACCAGTTCACAGTCCTGTCTGAGTTTACCTACATTGAAAATCCTTTCCCCCTCCCACACCTGCATGCTAATTTGATTGATGAAGAATAGTTATTCATTTTTGAACTTCTCATTTCTGTGATTATAAGAAGGTTTGAAACGGTTAAGAAATGGTTGATCTGGGAAAGGAGACGAAAAAAAAATAGCTACTGGGGACCAGAAAGCTGGTGATCCTTGTAGCAAAGAAGTCGTAGCTTTAGGAGAAACAGTCAGAACACTGAGGTGGGAGCAATGACGCATACCTGTAATCCCAGTCCTTGGGAGGCTGAGACAGGAGGATCACAGGTTTGAGGCCAGCCTCCTCAACTTAGTGAGGCCTTCAGCAACTTAGTGAGATTTGTTTCAAAATAAAAACAGGGCTGGGGGTGTTGTTCAGAGGTAGAATGCTCCTGGGTTCACTCCCCAGTACCCCTACCCTACACACACACACACACACAGAAATGGTCATTGGCTATTTTCCTCTCTCCTTTTTAAAGTTCTCTCTTGCTGTGCTTTGCCCTTACTTTTGCCATCTCTGAATGAGTCAGCTAGACTTCAGGGGGTGTGTCACTTGGCCAGAACCCCACTCTTATTTCTTTCTCTATTTAGCCTGTTTCTGACTCTTAGATTTCCCTCTCAGGGCCAGTGAAGTGGACAAGCCCCCCATTAGAGGTACCAAGCCCCAGCAGGCAGCACCTACATAGGCTCAGGAATGTCTGGGATTTTGTGGCTCTTGAAGCTGCTTTAACACTTTGGGAAACTCCAAGAGGGATGGAATACTGGCTTGTTTGCCTCTGTTTCTCTAGCCCGTGGAGCAGAGCTGGTGCACACGGGAGCCCAGGGGCTTAGCGCTTATTTGTTGAATGAATTAACAAAGCCTTCTCAAGGTTCCAGCTTCTTTGCCATGATGTGGGTCTCCTGACCCAGAGCCCCATCACTGAGCTCAAGAAAAGGATGTCAGGGCTGCCAAGGAAGTTTGAAATTAATCTACATTTTGCAATTTCTGCGAAAATGTAATTAGATTCCTTCTCCAGAGGTAATCCATTAATGTAATCAATGATTGCTGTTACTCAGTATGTAATCTTAAGAAAAATTGCAGATGCCTCATAAAAATAAACACTGGTTTAGTAAAATAATTCTGCACTCGGTACCAGCCGTTTCTCTGGTTTTCTTTTTATATTCGACATGGTATCTCCTCTGCAGCCTGCTTGCTTAGGGACAGAAGCAAGGCCTGCATGCATGGCAGAGGGCTGCTGCTGCCTGGCGGCATTTGCAGGATGGCATGGTGATTCTGCTGGCTGGCTGCTGCTTCAGATGACTGACCGCATGATGGAGTCAGCATTGCTTTCCCCACACAACTCAAGACTTAGTTCTAATAGAGGTGCAAATGTGAATTAAGCACCATTTAACTCACAGAAACTTAGGGCCTCCACTTCCTCACTTCCTCTTTCTTTCCTTTCCTTATTTTTTTTTCTTTGTGATACTGGGGATTGAACCCCAGGGGCATTCTACCTCCGAGCTACACCCCCAGACCTTTTTATTTTTTGTTTTGAAGCAAAGTCTTGCCGTGTTGCTGAGAATCTTCCTGTCTTAGCCTCCCAAGTACTGGGATTACAGGTGTACCACCACATTTGGCCCTTACTTCCTCTTTCTGTAACTTAAGTTCTTCCTTATTCTACCAGAAGGCTTTCCCTAGCTCTGTGGTGTTCATGGAACTCATGGGCCTTTAATGGCAGGCAGGCCCATGCCCCACCAGAGGCCTGAGCCCCTCTGTTACAAGCCCCATGGGGACCACCAGCAGGTCCCAGCCTGGGGATCAGGGGCTAGCAATGAAGGCATCATAACCTCACTGAGAAAACTTGAAGAGGCCGTCGCAGCACAGCTGTGAGCTGCCCTCCCTAATAGCCAGAGGGGAATAGACAATGTTAGTTCCCTTGCTTAGAAAATTCTTTTGTATGAATGGATTATAAAACTATGGGATATGTACACAATGGAATTTTACTCAGCCATAAAGAAGAACAAAATCATGTCATTTGCAGGGAAATGGATGGATCTGGAAAACATTATGTTAAGTGAGATTAGTAAGTCACAAAAAGTAAAAAAAAAAAAAAAAAAAAAAAAAAAAAAACCTATGTTCTCCCTAATATGCGGATGCTAGGGAGAAGATGGGGCATAAGAAGGACTCCAGATGAAGGAGAAAACCTTAGCTGAGCAAAGAAGTTGACTTAACTGAAGGTGATGGGGGGAGGGGGAACACCCTAATGCACATGACGTACTTTCACAAACATATCAAAATCAGTCACTAAACTGAACTTGAGAAGGAGGGAGGGCGAGGGAGTGGGGTGGGAATTGGGGAAGGGTTAAATGAGACATGTGTGCATGTATGCCTGTTGGAGCAGATGGATGGAGAGTATATTGATTCATATGTGGGTAATCCTGGAGGAGTCTATTAATTCTGAAATTGGATCTCAATCTTCCACCCTCCTCTCTCCCAGGCCGACTGTATATATTGCTATCAGCACACTTGCTGTAGGCATTGCAATGAATTATCTCTGTGCAGGAGGTATAATCTAGACACTTCAGAAGTTTCTTGTTTTCCCAGCTAGTTACCGTTTTCCAGCAGGAAGAGGCACCTTTACATCCTCTGGTCCAGGAGATTGGCCATCCCAGCTCTTCTCACTTGGTTAATCAAATCTTAATTCCCCTTGTGTCTTCTTGTACCCCCTGCCCTCAAAATAGTTCCAGACCATCTGCACTCTTTTCTATGTGGCAGAACCAAGCCCTGGTGGGAGAGCATGTCTGCTCTGAGCAGAGAAACAGTTTGGTCAGTTCTGCATTGTCTGTGCAGACGTGGGAGGTGAGCAGTCCCAATCAGCGGGTGATACAAAAGGCATTTATATTTGGCTTTGGAACGCACGACGTGATTGCTGGCAGCAGGAGCAGCAGATTTACCTTTCTAATTAGGCAAATATTCAAATGAGTTGGCACTCCCTGAACACATGCCACCAAACTCTAAGGCCATGTAAAAAGAAACCTGATGATCAATTTTCATTTTAATATTAATCACTTACATGCACACTTGTTAGAACATTCTAGAGGGTTAGCCTGAGATTCCCATCACAGTGGCTTCTTGGGCAAATGGGCTTCCATTTGCACATCTTTATCATTGATTTTTCATGAAGCTGGGAATAACTGCTACAAATTTCAGAATCACTGAATAAAGGCTTTTGATTTATTGTAGTAAGGAATATGTTATTATGTTCGTAATAGTCTCCTGGTTGGTGTAGAATGCTTGCTCAAAGCATAATTTCTATGGATGTGTTGCAGCGCACACAGCAGGCAAGGAAAAGGCATTCATGGTTCTAATTCCCTTTTTAAACGTTAGTTTCCAGTAAAGTACAGTCAGATGAAAATTATGGCATGTACTCTAAGCCCATATGTAGATAGAACAGAATTTATAACCATCAATACAAGCATTCATCTTTAGGTTATTAACTTAATCATGGAATTTTATAGCTAGAAGTGACATCTGAGATCATCTAATCTCACTTTATCATTTCAGCGATGAGGCCCAGAGAAAGTTAAAGAAGTTGAAGACAAAGTACTGAAAGTGCACTTGTAGGGCATGGAGTAGCCAAAAAAAAAAAAAGTGCATGGGTTATAAAAATAACAAAAGCCCTCTGTGGAGAGCAGTTGGTTGTCTGCATGTGTTTTAGTCACAGTGGAACATAATGGAAAGGATGCCTCAAACCATTCCTTAAGGATTGTTAACTGTGCCCCCAACATTTGCAGGCACTCCTCAGGCCTTGGGGACCGTGAAGATGGTGGCGGTCCTTGACCTTTGGATCTTATAGTTCTCTCTAGGCACACAGTGCTTTTCTGCTGGCTCTGGGAGTGTCTTGGCTGATCCTGCTCAGCCTTTCCAGTCCTAGATGTGCGATATTCCTTAAGCTGGGCTGCTGCTTAGTTTTCTAATGAGAGCAAACAGAAGCACGTGAGAGGAGTTTTCTCCTCTTGGATCTCCAGCAAGAGACGGGGGTAAGAGAATCGCACCACGGCCGCCATGCTGTTTCCTGATTCTAGTTTCCAGAATATTCTCTGAGATGTAAACACAGCAAATGGCTCCACCCAGAGGTTCCTCTGAATTTGGGAACCACAGGGTGGTGGTATCTCTGATCTCAGAGTGGATTTGTATTTAAGGGGAAAGGAAGTGGAAAATTTCCCCAGCATCGCTGACTCAACCATTCCCATAACCAAGAAGAAATGAGGTGAAGAGAAACATAGAGAGAAACAGACAGGAAAGAGAGAGGTATCTGCATGAGCAGGTGTATGTGTGAATTCCCAGGGTCCCTCCTAAGGCTCCCCAAAAGTCTTGAGTGCTTTACCCAATGACCCTGCAAGCCTGTGACCACAAACAGATGGCAGCCCGGGGGAGGTGCTAGGCCACCATCTCTCGACCTTGTGCATGATGTCGGAAGATGACCAGAGAGCTGAGTCAACTCCCCGCAGCCAGCATCTTCCTCAAAATATATAAGGCCATTTAAAAGGGATTGTCTCTGTTCCTCTTCCCAGAACAACTGAGGCTCATGGGATGGGTGAGGAGCTGGGATAAAATAATCCAGAGTCAGAGAAGGAACAGGAGCTGATTAGGAGTGACTTGGGAGTTAGAAGTCAATGGAAAACTATTAAATGGAGTAGAAAAATAGGTAAATATTTACATGAGGCTCTGATGGGGAGAGACTTTCAAAGCATAAGGAAAATTACATAGGGGAAGACTGAAGTTTGTTTACTTGCAAATTGAAAATTGTGTGGGCCAAAAATAAATGAAAAGTTAAAAGGCAAGAAAACTGGGAAAATACTTGCAACAAAAAAAGACAAAATATTAATTTTCTGAATATAGTAAGAAGGCAGGCAAATAGATCTAAAGCTCAGTGGATAAATGCTTACAGGACATCAACAGTTTGCAAAGAAAAATCGACATTTCCAACAAACATGGGACAGTTTCATCAAGTAATCTGATATGCAAATTAATATACATTAATAGCACATCTTTTTTCCCTAGCAAAATTAGAGAGCTTTCATTCATTTTTGGTGTATTGGTGGGAGATTAAACTGATATAACCTTAATTGAAATCAATTTGGCCAATATTTATTGAGTCTTAGAATGTTCATAACCTCTGAGGAAGTAATTTCATTTAAGGGCCTCTATCCTAAGGAAACAATCTGAAACACAGAGAAAGTTTTTTATTCAGATGGCTCATCACTAAAAATTGGTAATGATCTTAATGCCCTCAAATAGGGGTGATAATTAAATTATGGTTCAGTTATAGAGTAAGAGTATGCTGCAACCATTAAACAGGATGTTTTTGCAGAATTCTTAGACATGAAGTGCTCACATATTGAATATTAATCGAAAAAGCGAAACATGAATCATATATATAACTAAATAACTAGAATATGATGAGAATATATATACACATATGCATAAAAAAAGGCCACAAGGAAATAAGCCAAAATGTTAGCAGTGGTTAGCTCTGGGCACATGATTAAGAACAAGTTTTTCTTTTAAGAGTTTGTTTTCATTTATACCTATAAGCATGTAAAATTAATTAGAGTAAAATAACAACAAGACCTAATTTCTTGTCTTAAAGGGAAGGACAGAAGAAAGTAAGTAGGAAACGGTCAGAACAGAGCTGGGAGACAAGGTGACTCGGGGAGGTTTAGACTGGGGAGCTGGGCTAGCACATCAGTTACTTTCCCCAGGTCTGACAGGAGCTAGGTCTTAACCTGACGCCTAGGCATTAGATCGCAGTCCTACTTCTCTCTAGAGGTCACAGAGGCGACTCAGTGGCAGGCAGTGTTAGGACAAGTGAGGGAGAGGCTGTCAGGGAGACCTGGAACACAATCTCGGGGGCTTACCTGGTCTGACAGTGTGTAATAGCAGGCCATACTTGTGACACATCTCCACTGTGTTTCACCTGCACCCCAAGACTCCCCATAATTTAAGGGAAATGCCTCTGCAATGAATTGATGTATCAAGGCCAAAGGGGCCAGGAAGGGATTTTCCAGAGAAGACGAGCAAACATGGAATGATCAAGAACTCAGAAGAGCTGTCTCTGGGAGAAAGGTCGCTCCTGCCAGTGATGGAAGCAGCAGGTGGGCCCTGTGGGGGGGTGTGCCTGTGAGAGTCTCTGGACCGGTTTGTGTCAACCTAAGCCTGTGTTCCTGCACAGCTCCCCCTGTGACCAACAGTGAGGGTGTTGCCAGGAGTCTGCGTGGTGAGGGGTACAGCATGTGGTTGAGGAACAGAACCAAGCTAATTGGCTCCCTTGGGATAGCTGGAGCCTACATCTTTGGGCTTATTAGCAAAGGGTTCTAAATGGGTGAGATAACCACCTGCCTGGGTAGTTAGCACTTGGGTGACCTCAGGACTTCTTTTCTCCATTCAACAGAGCAGCGACTGAGAAATGTTTTACATCCTAACTGAGCAAGCCTGCAGGAGCTGGTAGGAGCTCGCTTTGTGTGTGTGTTAGCTGACCTAGATATCCTAACATCAGTCCTGGGTCCAAGGGCTGAGTAGAAACGTGCCCTTCTGTGCATGTGTGCACACGTGCTTGTGTACATGCACATACTTGTTTTCTCTAATGTGTTCTTCACACCTGTGGATATTAGGTGGGTTGACTGGGAAGCAGACCTGCATACAGGGCTTCACAGGTGGGGAGTCTCCTGGGGAGCTCCCGAGGGAGGCAGGATTGGGAAAAAGGAAGAGCTGATGAGTAATGGAATTGCAACAAAGGCCACAGCCAGCCCTTCGGGGAGCTGTGGAGCTGGCCTGGCCCTCAGGGTTTCTTGAATTTTGGCAAATGGCCAGACCTTTGTCCTGTTATTGGGTGCAGGGTGCTGTCTGGAAAGGTCTAATTTGGGGTAAAGCAGCTGCTTTTGTCCAAAGGACTCAGCAGTCAAGTTTCTAGAGGTGATATGGGTTCAGATTAATTGCAAAACCAACACCCGGTGGCAATTGGACTTAATATTAGCACCAAAACCTTAAGAAGTCCCAAGATGCTAGGATATCAGGCTTCAAAAGCAGAAGGGATTCTTCTCTTTTCTGTGGGTGAGAGTATATTCTACCCCCCTCAAAGTGATAAGCTAAAGATTTTCTCTGTTGTAAATGAGGACAGGAATTTCTGTGATTACAAGTTTTGCCTTCTAGAATATTTTTGGGCAAAACTTTTTAATTGATTGAGTTGCATTTTCACCCCAAGGAGAACACTTTTATAAGGGAGTTAAATGGTCTCTGCCTTTGGCAAACACCAGGATGGATTTTCCAGGTTCAGGCACACAGCTGTGTGTACTGCTTTGCTATCATTTATATCAAACAATTTGCTTTCTCATTCTCCACTGCCCTGGGTCTGTTTGTGTTCCTTTTACTTTACCACGTCCGTTTCCCTCCTCACTATTAGCTATCTGCAGGCTTTTGATAAGTTCTCTGGCAGGTAGGTGCTGCCCAACCTGTACTCCTGGACTTTCTGCCTCAGTGGCTCCTCTGGGTGAGGAAGCCCACAGAAGCCGTCCCCAGGAACTGAGAACACTGTCACTTCCTTGGGGATCTCTTAAAGGTTCCTGATTTCCTGGTTCATCTCATCCCAGGAGTCAGCACTGTCCATTAATTAGTATTTATGGGATTCTTCAACTACTAAGGTTCCAGCCAGTCTTGGGGCACGTGGTGATATTGGCTTCTATCAGATCTTCTTAAGGTAGCTTAGCTTTGCTTCTTTTGGAACAATGTTGTCTGATAGAAACACATGAGCTACAGATCTAATTAAAAAAATTCCAGTAGCCACTTAAAAAAAGTAAAAGGAAAAAGGTGATATTAAATTTAATAATGTATTTTACTTAATCTATGTATCCAAAATAATTTTGATTCAACAACTTAATCATTGTAAAAACACTTTATATTTTCTTTTTGGTACTAAGTCTTCAAAATCTGGTGATATTTTATACTTTGATCACATCTGAATTTGGATGCTAAATTTCATCAGAAATACTTGACCTATATTTAGAGTTCATAAAACTTACCATTGAAAATGTGGATACACACGTCCAAGTTGCTCCAAACATATTTAAATGTTTCTTTTAATAACTACATTGAGTACCAAGAAAATGTTTTCTTTAGTATTCACATCCATCTTAGTAAAACTGGCTTATCTTTTTTAGAGGAATTGAGTTGACCTTGTAGCACAGTGAAAAGTAGTTCTACCCAATAAAGTTATGCTCAGTGGGAAAAAGACTTCATAGTGCTTTCAATTTTAAGTTTAAACTTGAGTTTAATTAAACCTTAAAAATGTTCTTTCTCAATCACATTTGCCACAATTCAACTACTCAATAGCCATATGGGGCTTCTTTAGAATACTTTTAAAAATAACTATAGAATTGAAGGAGCACAATATAAGTAGAACAGCACTATAAAGCGATTTGATCATAGCACTTCTTGGGTTATTTTCAAGGTGTGTGTGTGTGTGTGTGTGTGTGTGTGTGTGTGTGCCCATCCGTGCATGTGGGTGTGCATACACACATGCTCTCACTTCCACTAATGACCTTCCTGAGTTCTTATCTGTGGTTATAATTGCTGAATTCTCTTTCAGTTGTACTGGATCTTGTTCCTCTCCCCTCCTTCCATTGTTTGCTCATCCCTCCTTTCCTCTCGCCATCGTTTCCTTCCTTTCTTCCTACTGGGGATTGAACCCAGAGGTGCTCTACCACTGAGTTGCATCTCTGTTTGGGTCTGCTTTTCCATTGCTGTGACCAAACTACCAACAAGAACAACTTCGGTTTATTTGGGCTCACAGTTTCAGAGGGACAGTCCATAGTTGGCTGACTTCAAGGCAGACACCAAGGCAGCATGGACATGTGGCAGAAGGTAACAGCTTATTTCATGGCAGAGGAAAGCAGAGGGGTGGAGGGACGAAGTGACCAGGGACAGACCAGTGAGAGAGGCAGGGGCCCAGGTTCCCTTGGGCCAGTAGAGGTGTGGCCTTGGGAAGTCACTGTGTTTGCTGGGCCTCAGCTTTCCTCTGCATTCTATTCAGCTGTAGGCTACGTGGGTCTCTACTGCGTTGGCCCTTAAATCCAGACCAACATTGGAGAGCACTGTCACTCTCATTGCCAGGCAGGTACTGGCTGCAGAGTTGAGAAGAACTCCAACTAATCATTTATATTGTTAAGGCCACACCTCCAGTGACTGTCTCCTCCAGTCATGCCTACCTAAGTTGCCACCCAGTAAATCCATTCAAATTACTCATCTTTCAATGGGTTTATCAACTAATGAGATGGGTGCCCTGATTTAATTATTTCACCCCTGAACATTTTTGCATTGCCAATACATGAGTTTTTCTGGGGAACATTCTATATGCAAACCATAACAATCCCCATCTCGTTTTATTTTTTATTTTGAGACAAGTTCTCACTATATTGCCCAGGCTGGCCTTGAACTTGTGATCCTCCCAAATAGCTGGGATTACAGGCCTGGGCCACCACACCCAGCTTGTTACTGCCTTTCTAATGTCGTTTTTCATTTCTCCTTCCATCCAGCCCTTTTATCTCCCTTTTCTCCTCCTTTTACACCTGTCTTTCTTCATGAACTAGCCATATCTGTAGTTTAAGAATTTTTCTTCTTTATATCAACTATATATGATATATTTTGAATATTGAATCCCTAATAATAAAAGAGAGAGATTAGACATTTCACTCAGCCCAAAATAAAACTTTAAAAAAAAAACCTAAAAAACCCTTAAAAACAACAACAACCAATCTTGTGTGACCCTGCATTGATTTCCTTTGATTTGGGGTTGCTGACTGATGAAAGAGGGTAGATATCCCGGTGACTGAATCCCTGAGGGTCAGCTGGGGACTCTGTGTGGGCTTATGTGGAGAGATCTACTGGGCAGTCACTGTTTTTGTTGTGTGGCCCCAACAATTAACTTCTGTTTGGAGACTGAAAAGAACACAAGAGTCTCTGAGTTCTTCTGTCCTTGCAAGGGGTAGAGAGAGGGCACTTCTCTCCGTGCTTTGCAGGGTCCTGGTTGCCATGGGAAGTAACAGAAAAGCATCTGAGTTGAGGAGATGTTTATGAGGTCGAGGGAGAGGTCAGCCTGGGCTAGCTGGTGTCATTGCACGAGGGCTAGGGAGGGGTGAGTGGGGAGAGAGGCGGGGCTTTAGTTCACTTGGGCCAGTAGAGGTGAGACCTTGGGAAGTCAGTGTTTGCTGGGCCTCTGCTTTCTTCTGCATTCTGTTCAGCTGCATGCTACATGGTTCTCTGCTGGGTTGGCCCTTAAATCCAGATCAGTGTTGGCGAGCCCTGTCGCTCTCATTGCCAACTCTACTGGTTGCAGAGCTGAGAAGCGCTCCAGCCAATCATTTATATTGTTAAAAGTGATGGGAGAAGGAAGGAAATAGTAGTTGGTGTATTTTCATGTTCCGTCTTCACTCAAGAGAGAATTCAAGTCTGTATGAATTCTTTTTTGTTTGATCCGCCAAGACCTGAGCATGTATCCACCATCCAATACCCACATGTGTTCCTGTCCTCTAGGACACCTTTATCAATTATGACCTAGTGCTCGCCTTTTATTGAAACTGGTAGAAAGGCAAAATTGGGGCTGTGGATATTTTGGAGAAGCATTTTGTGTAGTTCTAAGTTCTATCTCCCTCCTCACCCCAGGACTGGGGAATGAATCCTTCACCAGTGAGCCACATCCTCAGCCATTTTTACTTTTGATTTTAGTTCCTCAGGCTGTCTTTGAATTTGCGATCCTCCTAAGCAGCTGGGATTCTAGGTGTGTGCCACTGTGCCTGTTGTGTATTCTATCCTATTCAATGGATCCAGTGTTTACCATTTTCCTCCAAGCCTATGTTTTTAGGCTTTCATTTTGCACCAGGCCCCGTGATATTTATTTTATAAAGATCAGCTCATTCACTATGTGTAAGGGTAGGTGGGTTTTAAAGTCCCTGGTACCCAGAAGCTTGCAAGTATGTAACTATAAAATAACTGATGGCATATAACACATCTTCACAAAAGATGCTTCACGAAGCTTCTTGGGGACACAGCCTGAGGTTCCAAATACTAATATGATGAGTAAATGCCTCAGACATTCAGGGAAGGGAGAGATGAGATAGAACTGAAATTGAGCCTTCAAGACAGTCATGACTGGGATAAGTGGAAAGGTGGGAAGAAAGCATTTGGAGGAGGAAAAATAGGGGCAACACCTTTGTCCTGGTTGGCTGTAAAGAATAGAGTAAATAAAAGACACACATGGAAGTCATTGTTCAGTGAGCAGAGAAATGGCTCCAGGCTTGTGGGCCTGGGCGAGGAACCCAGTGAGGTTGTTAGGAAGAGCAATGAGAACAGAGATGATGATCTGGCTTTGGGGCACGGAGAGTTTGTGGTGATGGTAACGTGTCCAGTGAGATGCTCATGGGCACCTGAAATGGAGTGAGGAATGCAGATCTGAGAGTCATGGAATTGAGGTGATGGTGAAGTTGTAAAATAGGATTTATTTCCTAAATGCAAGAGAGGAGTGAGGGCCAGAGAAGAGTGAAGTACACACAGGTGGCACTTGTGGGGAAGAAGTCAGCAAAGGACACAAAGAACTGGTTGGAGAGCGAAGGAAGGGAGTATTGCGTGAAGGGGTCCGGGGGGTGCAGGCCCCCTGGTGCAGGCTGCTCCCTGGAAGAAGGAGGAAAGTCAGAAGCGTGGGAAGGCCCGACGCAGAACCCAGGCTGCTCGTGGAGGAGGACAGGAAAGGACATCTGTGGGTAGAGGTTTGTTCATTTTGCACTCGCAGAGAATGTTGCTGAGAGGCTGGAGGTTAAACCTTTGCTCCAGAGCTTGAGTCTTCTATTGAGAACAGAGCAAAATAGAAAAGCGCCACAAGAAAGTGTCTGAGAGCCTATTGAGTTTACAGCAAGGAGAGGAATCGCCGGATGAGACTCAGAACTGTTTCCCTTCCCTTTGGAGGATCCTCTTCTGCAAACGCTCTCATTTCTGCAAATAATGCTCATACGTTTCCACTTGTCCCGCACTCAAGAGCAGCCATGTTGTGTACACAAGCAGCTCCCTGGATGGAGCCCTGCGGGATCCGGGAATGTCTGCCGAGTTCTCACCTGAACTAGAGACAAGAGCTTCAGTGTGACGTGAGTAGGTGTGCTTCCAAGCCTTTCCAGAATCCATGCTCTTCTGGTTGTATAAACTGGCCTGTGAATTTAATTGTGGCCCACGATAGAAAATGTTATCATGGGAAGCCAGACGTAAACTCACTTTTGCTATGTAAACAAGCACCATTTGGATGGATCTCATTCCAGAAACCATCAGACTAGAAAACATCTTAGGGGTAGGGATGGAAATAATTTTTAATTATAATAGTTTGAGAAATAAGTTTTGTTTCTTTCCTGACTTCTGATTAAACCTGTGACTTCTGGAGATTTCTATGGATCCAATCAAAGCTTGTTTGTCCTAGGCCCTGCACAAGTTAGAGTTTTGTCCAAATTTGTCTCTGAGGGGATGATTCGGAGTAAGAATCAGATCTCTTCCAAGTCCTGGACAGCTACCAAGGAATGGCAGCAAATTTTGTTCACTTTTGTTGATAGTTCATCCCAATGGAGCCATGCTTATTTTCATTCAAATCAAATCATCAAATATTTATTATTCCCGGAGTAAAATGGAATTGAAAAATACTTGCAGGGTAATGTTTCCCCACATTGATGTAGGTGGCAAATCTTCCATTCATGATTCCAGTAAGCATTTATTAGGTTTGATACAATGTGAAACGTTTTTGAGACTAAAAAAGGGATTTGGGAGTAGTATCCATCTTCCAGGAAGTTGTGACCTAAGCAGAGAGAAGACTGTCAAATAAAAGGATGTAAAAAAAATGTGGCCAAATACATAAGGCACTTTGTGGTACAGCAAGCTAAGAATTCAGAGGAAGTTAATTATTATTAAGTGACAGAGTCGTCAGAGATGGCTTCCTGGAGGAGGGAGATGATGAATTGAAAATTGAAGAGACCATTGAGGGTGACAAAGACCTTGCATGTAAGCAAATTGCCATTACCTCCACTACCAAGTGTGGCTTCTCTATATTATATTCTCTATAGGGCTTTTGCTCTCTGAAATAAATATCTATTTATGTGTGTACTTCTTTACAGATAATCTCTCTCACTAGAATGTGGGCACTGTGAGGTCAGGGACCTTGTCTTTCTGATTCTCTGTAAAACCCTTCCCAGCATCTAAAACAAGGCCTGGCAGATAATCACAATCTCAATCTCTCTCTCTCTCTCTCTCTCTCTCTCTCTCTCTCTCTCTCTCTCTCTCCTTCCTTCCCTTCCCTCTCCCTTTCTCTTAGACACATCCATTACTGTAAAATGCACACATAATCTAGACTAGTCCTATACTATGTCTTAGTTTGTTTTGTGTTATTATACCCAAATACCACAGATTGGATAATTTATAAAGAAAATACATTTCTTTCTCACAGTTCTGGAGGCTGGGAGTTCAATACCTAAGTGGCAGCACCTGGTGAGGGCTGCGTGCTGTGTCATCCCATGATGGGAAAGCAAGAGTGTGTGTGCGCTTGTGCATGAGTGCATGAGATGGGGAGGGGGGCAAGAGAGGAAGAGGAAAGGGAGGGGGTGGGGGGCAGGGGTGCAGAGGGAGCTGGACTCACATTTTATAGTGAACCCATTCTTGCGATAATGAAGCCTCTCCCGCAACAGCTACATCAATGCATTTATGATGGCAGAGCCTCGTGACCGAATCACCTCTCGGAGACCCCGGCTCTCAGCGCTGTTGCATTGGGTTTAAGTTTCCAACAATGAACATTGGGGGACACATTCTCAGCCTGGCACCCCTCCCCACCCCAGTAGTCTATCCCTAGACTCCATCAGGGAACTTGAAATGAGATTAAGATCACATGTTCTACTCAAGATGTTTTAATTCAGCTCCCTCAAGGGCCACGTTCATTTTTTTCTCCCTTCATCACCCGGGGAAAGGGATTTCTTTGGGACTTTCATTCTTTTGGCCAACTGGGAAAGGGAAGAAGGATGGGCACATGCTTTATTTGCCTTGGCACCTCTAGTGGAGGATGTGATGAAAGAATAAATGGGGGAGGACTTCTAGCAGCTTCTCTAAGAGGTGGAGCAATGAATACCAGGGTGCACCAGAGGTGTGATTTTAAGCAATATAGGATGTGGAATGAAATTTGAGTTGCAGACAAACAACAAATAATCCTTTAGTATATGGAACATAGATCATTTGTTGTTTGTCTGAAATTCAAGCTTACTGGGCTTCCTCCCCCCACCCCTTGTAAATCTGGCAACCATAGTCAGGTGACCTCAGGACCTTCTCATGTCTCAAGAGACTAGGTTTGGTAATCCAAAGGCATCATCATGTGTACTGGCTCTGTCCTCTGTTAATATAAATGTGACCAGTCTTCTACTTTCCCTTCCTTTTGAGTCCATTTCTATAGCACCCTACAAGCCATTTTTTAAATCACAAAAATTTCATTGTGTGCCCAGAGCTAGGATATCTTCTATTGTGGCTTTATAGCTTCTTCTGAGATTTCTGGGCTGAAAATAATGTGGGGTTGTTGGATAGCAGCAGCCCCTTATAGAAAAGGGTGGAAAGCATGGATGGGCAGTGATGGGCTGGTGGTAGAAGGGCAGAATAAAGCTCGGTTCAGGGGAGGGGCAAGCTGGATGCTGACACTGAGCTCTGTACCATTGACAGTGACACAGGAAGTAATGAGAAGATGAACCCCTGTGGGATGCCTGGCCAAGAGGGGGAGAGGTTGTTTGGAAAATGGCAAGAGGCCTCCACGTGGAGTCTTTCCTCTGCTCTAAATGGGAATTACATCTTCTTCTGTTCCAACAGTTATTGATGCTATTTCATCTTTTCCCTGGAGATGCATTTCAGCATAGCAGAATTTTAAAAAGAAATTGCATGTGGCGATATTAAATTTGAGGCTCACCTCCATCTAATATCATTATGATAATTCAGAGGCAAGCTCTAGTGGAGGTTATTAGTGCAACACAGGGGTGTTACTCAGCTTTTTATTGCTATGACCAAAGGCCCGAGACAATCAACTTAAAGGAGGAAAGATTTATTTTGGATCACAATGTCAGATTTCAGAGGTTTCAGCCCATGGTCACTTGCTTTGGGCCTTTGGTGAGGCCTTTGGCATGGAGCACGAGGTAGAGCAGAGCTGTTCATCTCATGATGTCCAGGAAGCAAAGAGAGAGGACAAGGAAGGGGCCAGGGACAAGATGTACCCTTTCAGGGCATGCCCCCAGTGCCCTGTGTCCTCCAACCAGGATTTACCTACAGTGTCTACCATTTCCCAACAGTATATTCAATTATGGACGAATTCACTGATGGGATCTGAGTCCTCATGATCCATTTACTTCCCCCAAACCCCACCTCTGAACATTGCTGCATTGGGAACCAAGTGTCCAACACATGAGCCTAGGGGGACACGCCAGATCCAAGTGTAACAACAGGTGTTTCCTTACTTTAAGGAAACAAATTTTAACCTTGTGGAGCTCTCTTGGTTCTTCTGTTGCTATAACAGAATACCCAAGACCGGGTAATTTATAAAGAAGAGAGACTTATTTTGGCTCACAGTTCTGGAGGCTGGGAGGTCCAAGACTATGATGCAATCACCTTTTCAGCTTCTGGTGAGGCCCTCCTGCTGCACCAACTCACGGTAGGAAGCAGAAGGGCTTGTGGGGGTGTGCAGAAGAGGCAAAACCTTTTTGTCAGGTTGCAGGGGGCAGTCTCGCTTTCTAACAACCTGTCCTTGAAGCAACTCATCTAGTCCTGGGAGTGTGAGAACTCACTCATGGGAGAAAGGCATGCGTCCTCTCCTGAGAGCTCCATCCCCAGGACCTGAGGGCTCCATCCCCAGGACCTGAGCGCCTTCCGCCAGGCTCCACCCTCGACACTGTCACGCTGGGGCGCAAGCTCAACATGAGTTTTCTGGGGCACAGACCATATTCAAACCACAACAAGAACCAGCGCGGTAGAGTAAAACTCACTTAATGAAAGACTTTGGAGGCCAACATACTTACCAGTTGGTAAAATAATAATAGTGACTATATGTGGAGCAACTGCCTTATGCCTGGCATTTTGTAGGGAATTTATTCCTTGCCTCCAGTCTTCTCAAACGTCCTGCAAGGTGACTGTTAGTAACTAGCCAGTTTAATGCAACTAATTTTAGAGATGTGGAAACGGAGGCTCAAAGGGTCTTGTGAAGAGTGAGCCTCAGGTTACTTTTAGGGCACACATGTACTCATTCACTGGCTTTTCATACAAACCCTAGGAGTAGGCACTATTATTATCATTCCTTCTCACGGAAGAGAAAATTAGAGTACCGTGAGGTTACGTAACCTGTCCTTCGTCACACAGCTGAGTCGCAGAGGAAGGAGTTAAACTGAGCAGTCGAGCTCCAGAGTCAGTGCTCTTTTCCACTACCGTATACCCCCTCCTGTGTAACTGGGACGGGACCAGAAGAAAGTGTATGGCCAAGGAGCAAAAGCATGGCAGAGTAGAGAGAACCACTTAGTTCCAGGAGCCCAAAGCAAGGAGTATAGGATGGAGTGCTTGATGCACTCGTGGGCAAAGGGGGAGCTCCGTGCTGGCCTCCCTTTAATCTCCTCCAGACGTCTTGACATTTGTCACAATCAGCCTCTCCCCAGCAAGAGGTGCCTGCTGAGCACCTGGCCCCACCGTGCTCTTCCCTCGGCCCCCTCCCCCAGAGGCACCGAATCATCGCCGGGTAGCAATTCCCGCCAGGCGGGACACTGATCAACTGGATCCCATCAGGATCCCATCACCCCCTCCAGCCCTTTGCACATCCCGCAGGGTCAGATGCCTTCCACCTCCCTCTGGTCTTTCCTTCTGAAAGCATGTAACTCCAAAACATTGTCTCTGCTCCTTCCCACTGCCGTGCCAGGGCAGGGCTTTTCTCAGAACTCCAAGCTGTGGAAAAGGAGGTTCCCTCCTTTTACTTTGCACCCAAATTTGTGTTTCCCCCCAAAAGCTCAGCTGGGCTTCAGTTGACCTAAAACTTAGCTTACCTTAACAGATCCTCTGTAGGCACCCTCTGCGGCAGTACTGCAGGGTCATGAGGGTAAAGTGGTGGGTAAGGGAAGCCTTTCTTGTCAAGAGGCTACAGTCTAATGTGTACTGGGTTTCTCAATTCCAATGGAGGATGCAGTATTTTTTTGGTAGAAATTTCCATACTGGAGGTGAAAACAAATGAGCCATTACAGGCACCTCAGACGTTAGAAAGGTGCATTAAAAGATGACAGATAGAGGGAGCTTGGCAGTATATATGGGCAGAAGTGCAGCAGGGGAGTATGTAAGGTGTGTCTCTGGGAATGGGCCATGCAAGATGCTACTAGACAAGGCTGGGGAGCACCAGAGGGTGCAAAAAGAGCAGGTGCTCTCCTGGCCTCTGAAATGCTGCAACTGGAAGCATTACAATTAGCAGTCATTGCTAGGACCTACTAGGTGCATGATACAGAGTTCCCAGGTAACTGTGTTAGCCTGCAAGGTTCCTGCATAAGTAAAAATCAATACATTAAGCCATAATTATTAAGGGAAATACGACAGCAGTAATTCCATAGTAAACTTATAAACTTATAAAACAAAATTAGAGCTTTTATTACCCCAGGTATACTTCTTCTTTTTTTTTTTTTAATCTACCCTGCACTGCACTTAACTATTTGTTACGATGTGTGCCAACCCACACAATGTGTCCCAACCCACGGCCTTCTATCCAAGGTTAACAGGATATTATTTCTTTAATTTAGTAGTAGCCTTGGTCTTGAAACCACATATCCTCTTAGTGGCTCCCTGTGGAGCTGACACCTTCTCACTCACGTGAAGAAGAACACTTTTTACAGGTCCTGGGGAGGGAGGGGGTGAGGGGAGTCACATCTCTAAAATTGTATCCAAAATTTTCTCATCATGTATTTTTTTTTCTTCTTAAGAGAAATCATTTCCCCAAGATCTCTTTCTGCTTCAGGTTGAAAAATATGGAATTCTACTACTGATAGTGTCCCTTCCCAAACTGCTTTGAGATAGCAAGAGAAAGGGTTTGCAAAGCTACAGAACTGAAGTTGTCAGAAGTCATCAAGGAGAGGAGGAAGGAGAAGGCATTTCACTAGAGGACGCAGAGTGCAACTCCCCTGGCCATAGGGTCGTTTCCCCGCTGGCTGGCAGGGGCCTCCGCCAGTCCACAGATGAGAAAAGATGTAAAGTTGAACGGAGCCTTGTATTGGGAGCAGCTGGAGGTGGTGATTAGGTCTGGACTTCCATCTCTTTCTGTCATTTTGGGTGTCTGAGCCCTCTCTCCTGCACACATAGCCTCCAAGGTTTTGGAGCCCAAGATTCCCCATCTTCTAACAGCACCCAGATATTCCTGTTCTCAAAAGGAACAAGGCAGTGACGTGGAATTCTGAACTCTCCAATAACCTAGAGGGCAACGGTCAAGAGTCTGTGAAAGCAGCTCCGGTGAGGAAGTGGTTGCAGTGCAAGAGATGAGAATGCCTTGGGCCCACATCTCTGGGCCCATGGATTTGATGTCTACCTGGATTTTGGAGTTAGTGAGCAGATTGTTTCATAGACAGAAGGGCTCTGGGTGAAAGCCTTGTAAGAACTATAGTAGTGAAAGGGTCATGATGAATTCTACGTATGTCTTAGATATGGATAGCTCTCAGATCTGCACCACTCCTGGGACAAATTGAGTCACAGGATGTTAAAACTGAACGAGACCACAGACACTGTCTCATACAGTCTCTTTCCTAGAAGTCTAGATTTGTTGAGGGTTGTTCAGTCACAAAGCCAGTAGTGGCACCACCAGATCCAGGTGTCCTGACCCCCATGTCCCGGCTCTTTGTTGGATTTGCTGCCTCTGCTGCCCAGCGAGGTTGGTCTCCATGGTCTCCGCCCCCTTGCTGTCTACCTTCTACTTGGGTTTAGTCATTAGGAAGCACGGCCAGAAAACCTGAAGGAAAGTGGAAGGAGGTGGTGATGGTTTCCTGTGCCCTGCACTGCCCTCCCCCTCCTCCAGAGCTCCAGCCCAGCTCTGGCTCTTGCCAGGCCCTCTACACACGCCCCTCCTCCCCTGTCCTCTGGTCCAGCAGCAGGAGCAGCGCCCCTTGTCACCAAGCCCAGGGTGCTTCACCCCCCTTATTGATTCCATTAACCCCGCACAACTTTATGCATAACCCCTTCCTTAAACTCTCTTCAGGTCAACCCCTTTGAGTACACCCTGTGTACTCCACAGGTCCTGGCTGCTCCAGTCTCTTCCTTTCCTCCCAGGGTCCTGGATCTGTAAACCAGCAGCTCTGCAGCACCATGTTTTTGCTCTTTTACCTCCCCCGCCCCCCACAGCAGGTATAGCTTGGTTTTCAGAATAACTGTGATTCTGCACAGTCACGTTGCTTTAACCTAAACATTTCACCCTATTGTCCCAGCTGTGGAACACCTATAAAAATTTAAATTGACCGGCGTGGTGGCTCATGCTTGTAATCCCAGTACTTGGGAGGGATTACAGGAGTACAGCAGTATGGCAGGTTTGAGGCCAGCCTCAGCTACTTAGTGAGGTCTTCTGCAGCTTAGTGAGACCCTGTTTCTAAACAAAGAATAAAAAATAGGACTAGGGGTATATCTGGGAGGTAGAATGCCCCTGAGTTCAATCCCCAGTACTACAAAAAAAAAAACAAAAACAAAAAAAAAAACAACAAAAAACAAAAAAAACTTAAATTGAGCAACACATATTTTAATGCAACGGTGTCCTGTCCTTGAAGTGTTTGCAGAATTGAAAACTTAGGACTATATGGGTTAAGTTACACATTTATTAGTTGAACCTCTATTTTTCTATTTTCATTTCAGGTTACACACTTTCCCTTCATTTTTTGAAGGCTCTCTAATGAATAGTGGTTTCTAAACTTGAGATCTGTAGTTCCACCCTGAACTAAAAAAGGACCTCCTCCTAGAATAAGACCTGCTGGTGTATCCTAGGGCAATATTATAAATCTTTTGGTAAAGAAAAAACTATGCCTTTCTGTTCACTTCCTCTTTACCCTTTCCAAGTTTTTGTTTGTTTGTGAGTTTGGAATTTTGCTTTCCAAAAAGATTTCAAAAGTGGGACTCACCTGGATTCTGCTAACAAAATAGAAAAAGAACATTCTCTATGGGAAAGAAAGACTTTTATTTGAATCTGCTTTATTTTTTAAGAGGGAAATAAACAGTGCCTCCCTTGCTGGATTGCCATCTGCAGATGGAACGATTCCACCAAAGTACAGAGGCAGTGTGGGCAGGGAAATGGCCTTTTAGAGATAAGCCCTGACAGGCCATGCCAGTGGAGCTGCCTGTGCACTGGGGTAGCTCATTCAGCGAGGTGACTGCTGCTGCCCGCAGGTGCTACCTTGAGGGCCCTGGGCGAGGCAGCTTACTGCCTTGTTTCAAGCTTGTTGACTGCAGGTAGAGTTCAAAACGAGTGATATTTGAGTCATGTAGTGATCTTAGTATGCACAGTCCTTAGATTCCAGAATCTAAGTAAAGGTGACCCAATTTTCACAGCAGCCGATAAATCACAGTGTAGATTTACAAAATACATGAACCAGGGAGCAGCCTTTCTCCATATAAAGTGATTTTTCACCTTACGATATGAAAAGTTTCTTATCTCCTTGGGTATTTCAAATCACCGATTCCTAGTAGAGATGAGAGGCTCTTAAAGTTCATGTGCACTGTCTTTTGAAACATAACTATGAAAGAAGAGAAGTAGCTATGTGGTCAACAGGAAGATAGGATTTTTATATACAAAGGCTTATTTTACACAGTTTTCAGAAGCATAATGTCATGCTCTGCCTGTTTTTCTCATTCTTCCCTGTTCTTATCAGGATCTCTACTAGTAGGAGGATAATCTCAGAATAAAGGATAGTTATAAAAATTTAGTTTAGTGGAAAAGCCACCACATTGTTATTATTTTTATTTTCCTTTTTTTTTTTCTCCCCTGAGATGAGGGGAAAATTCATTGTGCACCAGCATGAGTCTGCAGGCTGGTATTTAGGGCCTTTAACTAGATCAAAAGGGCTGGACAAACCAGCTATGGAGAGAATTGGGGCCTCTGCTGACACTACTTACATTTCCTCTGCCTGGGGATGGATGGACCAGCCATTCATCCATGTGTCTACCCACTCATCCATTTGTGTATTCATTCAGCGAATACTTAATAAGTACTTACTTGTTATGAATACTGGGGACTGGGCAATGAACAAAATAGACCCCCTTAGCGCTCATCCATTCCAGTGAAAATAGAAGACCATAAACAAGTAAATAGTTAAATTGAAGGAGTCATAGGGTTCTGGGAAAAATAAACCAAGACAGTTTATTTAAAATAGATCAGAAAAGCCAGGCATGGTGGCGCATGCTTGTAATCCCAGCATTTGGGAGGCTGAGACCGGAGGATCTGGGTTTGAGGCCAGCCTCAGCTACTTAGTGAGGCCCTCTGCAACTTAGTGAGACCCTGTTTCAAAATAAAGAATAAAAAATAGGGATGGGGGTATAGCTCGGGGGTAGAATGACACTGAGTTCAATCCCCAGTACTGCAAAAAAAAAAAAAAAAAAAAAAAAAAAAATCAGAAAAAAGGTTCTCAGATGAGGCGAGGAGAAACCTGAATGAATGTAGGGGGAAAAGCAAATGGGCACTGGAGGGAAGAGCTTTCCAAGTGGAGCCAAGGGCAAGTGCGAGGCCCTAAGCAGGCGGTACTTAGAATGTGTAGTGAGTGACTCCGGGGAGACTGGTGAGGCTGGACTGCAATGGCCAAAGGGACAGTAGTAGGAGCAGGTTCGGTAGGGTAGCCATGGTCAAGGTCATGTAACCTTATGTCAAGGCCACCCCCTGATGGTTTCCACATGTGATGGAAAAGCACCCGAGAGTTTTGCACAGGGAGCTGACATCTGAAGATCTGAACCTAAAATGGCCTACTCTGTCCAGTAGGAGGAGAAGGGTGGAGTGAAGGTACCAGTTGGGAAGGTCTTGTACTTAGCCAGGAGAGAGAGGATGGTGATTTGGATCAGGTAGTTGTGGAGGTGTTAGAAAGAAGTTGGACTTGGGATATATTTCCAAGATGCAGCGGACAGGATTAGATGTGGGGTGTGGAAAAAGGGTTCTTTTCTGAGATGTGTAACACTAAGAAATGCCTTTTGACATCCAAGTGGGGATAGTAAGTGTATATGAGCCCGGCATTCGAGGTTGTCATCAGCTGTGGAGTGGTGTCAATGGTCCTGGTGCTGACTGAGGTCCTCTAGGCAGGGAGGGCAGTCCAAGGGCTGAGATGCAGGGCTCCCCAACTTAGATCCCAGAAATGGGAAGAACCCAAGAAAGGCGACTAAGGAGGAGTGTCCAGTAATGCAAGAGAAAAACCAGGATATCAAAGGCATAGAAGCCAGAAAAGAAGAAATTTCAAGAAGATTAGAGTGCTGGGATATTTCAAATGGAGTGAAAGGCTGGGTAAAGAGAAAATTCAAGACCAAGGAAATGAGCCCCTCATTAATGTTCCCCTAATGACCAAGGAAGTAAGTCCCACACTTTTTCGTTTCTCTGGTTCAGTACCTTTAGGTTCAGTACATACTGTACTCCAAATAGATCTTGCTAGAGACAACTGTATTTCTAAGATTGACCACAAATCTGTAGGATCTGTGTTTCTGAATACTCAGGCTCAAGTTACATCATGTTTCTCCGGAATATGTCTCTTAGAATATGTTTGGGTTCTATGGTCTGCTTCTTTTTAACAACTGAATGACCTCTGAGGGGTTAAAATCCTGTCCCCAGATCAGAGTGTTTCCTGGTTATTCCGATGGTGATGCAAATACTCCCTTTTCTCTTTCCCCTTTCAGTTCCTGATATGTGTGTTCTAGGAAGAGTGAAGCCAGAAGACGGAGAGGGGAAAAGGAGGTGGTTAGGTGGGATGCTCCATTAGTGCCTAAGAACGTTAGGGGAAGACCGTGGTTTCCAGGACTTCTTGTTCTGTGTGAGATTTGGGAACCCTGTGGGTGGTATATCTTTTTCCATAGTTTTATTTTTAATCTATTTGTGTCTCTGGATCTAGAGTGTGTCTTTTATAAATTATATACACACACACAGTTTAGTTTAACAATCTGCTTTTTTATTGGAATTTTCATAAATTCACATTTGATGTAAACATTGATATGGTTGGATTTACATTTGTCATTTCTTTTCTATATGTTTCCTATCATTTTTATTTCTCGGTTCTTCCTTTACTTCCTTTTTTGTGTTAGTAGTTGGTTTTTTTTTTTTTTTTTAGTGTACCATTTAAATCCCTTTAAAAATCTTTTCTACATTTTGTTGTATTATTTTCTCAGTGATTTCTCTAGAGGTTACATTAGGATCTTGAATGGGTCATAATCTACCTAAAATTAACACTAATTTAATTCTAGTACTTTAAATATATAGGTACTTTAAATATGGTACTAATTTAATATGTAAATACTTTGTGTCACTAGAACTCCATTTTTCTCTTTCCTCAGCTATTATTATTATATATATTCCATCTTCATATTTTATAACATCCAAGTCTTTATTGTTTAATAAATCTTATGCCTTTAAAATTCATTAAGTGAAGAAAAGAGAAGCTATGAAAACGGCATTTATATTTACCTATGCATTTACCTTTGTATTTACCTTTTTTCATATGGATTCAAGTTACAGTCAGTAACATTTCCTTTTATCTTGGAGAACTTTTATTGTTTATTATAAAGTATCTTTGATACCTTATGTCTTTAATTATTCAGAAATACCATTATTTTGCTTTCAATTTTGAAAGATAGGTTTGCTGGATGGAGAATTCTTCATTAAAACATTTTTTCTTCTTTCTTTCAGTACTTCGAATATATCCTTCCATTACCTCTGGCCTCCATTATTTCTGATACAAAGTCAAACTGTTAGATTATTGTTCCACTGTATGTGATGAGTCATTTTTCTTTGTTGATTTTAATATTTACCTTTATCTTTGACTTTTAACACTTCGACTATATAATGAGTCTGAGTGTAAACACTCTTATGTGTATGCTACTTGGAATTCATTGAGTTTCTTGAATGCATTGTTCAATGTTTTTCATCAAAATTGGGAATTTTTTGGCCACTAGTTCTTTATATATATTTTCTCTCTCAGTCTTCTGGAACTCCCATTACTTGTATGCTTGATGCTATCCCACTTATCTCTGAGTCTTTCTTCATTTATATTTATTCTTTGTGATTTTTTTTTTTTTTTTTCAGTACTGGGGATTGAACCCAGGAGCATTCTTTTCTTGCCATCTCAAATATTTTTTAAGCTTTTCTAGTGAAGTTTTATTTGTTATTGTATCTTTCAGTCCCAGAAACCCCATTTTAAAATTTTTATTATTATTTTTTTGGTACTGGAATGGAACCCAGGGGCATTCTACCTCTGATCTATGCCCTAGCCTATATATATTATATATATATTATATATATAATATATATATTAAAACAAGGTCTTGCTTAATATATATATATTAATATATATATATATATATATATATATATATATATATATATATATATATATATTAAAACAAGGTCTTGCTTAGTTCTGAGAGTCTTGCTAAGTTTCTGAGGCTGTTCTCAAACCTATGATCCTCTGTCTCAGTCTCTCAAGTACTGGGATTACTGGCATTGCCACTACAACCGGCTCCAGAAACTGTTTGAAAAATGATTTGTGTTGGTACTATTGATGAGTCATTGTTGTCCTAAAATTCTTTAGACATGGTTTCCTTTAATTCTTTGAATATATTTTTAATAGTTACTTTGCGGTCTGCTGATGCCAACATTTAAGGCTCCTCAGAAACACTTTATATTGACTATTTTCCCCTAAGTATATGTTACATTTTCCTATTTTTACATGTTTCATACTTTTTGATGAAAACTAGACACTTTGGAAAATATAGCAACTCTGGAGTCTGATTTTTCCCTGGGGCGGTTGTTGATTTTTGTTTGTTTAATATCTTGTCTGGGCTAAGTAGAGTTTGTCTCCTCCACAATATATTATAGCTGTTGACGTTTCTCCTCATTTTTTTTTATTAGTGCATTGTAATCATACATCTTAATGAGGCACAAGCTGGTAGAGGCATACGTGCACACAGCACTTATTTAACCCTTCTCCAATTTCCACACCATTCCCTTCTCCCAAATACCCTAATGTACATGATATACATTCACAAAAATATCAAAGTCAATCCTCAACTTTTAAGTCTAGTTTCCTAGAAAGGGGTTGCCTCTGGGTTGGCATGGCTTAATGATTAGTCAGTGATTGGTCAGAGGTTGTACTTAATACCTTGATGTGATAAGGCTTCAATCATGTGCTAAAAATCTGTGTGTGGTTTGGGGCATACACTCAAAGTTCAGTTAGTTTATAAGTCTTCCCAGCTTTTCCTTTTCCTTTGTTTCTTTTTTGTGTATGCACAAGGCCTCACACTCAGCCAGGGGTGTGTAGATAGCTAGGTCCCTCTCTGGTCTCCTCTGAGTGTGTGCACAGCCTTGTGAATGCACAAACCTTCCAGATCACCAGGGTCATATGGAAGCATGTTAAGACTCACTATCTATGCTTTATTCTCTGAATCTCTTTGCTTTGTTTCCAGCTTGTCTGTTATTTAGTTACTTGCCTCAACCAGGATAACAACCTTAGGCTACCTTTGACAACGATCTTCCTCATTTATTTGCCACCAAGATTACTATTGTTTATGACACTGTTCAGGGGATTGTGTGTGTGTCTGTGTGTGTGTGTGTGTGTGTGTGTGTGTGTGTGTGTGTATACTTAGTTTTATTTTCTAGTTTTTCAACCATTGCATGTGTTAATTATATAGCTTTAAAAGAGTAAAGCCAGCAAGAACTGGAGTTGTTTTTAGAAGGGAGACAAGAAATCTTCAGCTGCTCTCAGAAGCCTGACAAATGAGCTTGGAGATGGAATGCTTCCTGCAGATTCTCCTTTGCCTATTACACTTGAAGGAATGTCTCAGAGCACCATGCTATAGATTACAGCAGCATCACTGACTGTGCGTGTGTTTTGGACTCTACTCCCAATCAAGTCATGTACTTCTACCAGCAAAGCTGAAGTTTTCATATGTTGTCCCAGTTAATAGAACCACCCCATCTTTGGAGCTAGAGGTACGAATGGGACCATCCCCAGGCCAACACTGGGCTATTTCCCACAGTTCTTGGAACAATATATATTTTTTAAGTTTTCTGTATGTCTTTAGTTGATGCACAAAGATCTCATATTGTCCTGTTGACCATTTTTTTCCAATTCGTTGTTGGAGAAAGGATTTGCTGAACTTCTCACTGATATTCTAGAAGTTTCTCCCCTCCCTACATTTTGAAAATCTTTGACTCTGCCATTTTGTGTAAACCTTTCCCACTACCTGGCAACAGGTAAGTAATCTTCCCACTTAAGCAGCACAGGGAAACTTGGGTTCCATTTGGGACATGGCAGAATAAATGTGGTACATCTTCTAGAAATATCCATTTCGTATGAAGACTTAGAGCAAAGAGTTAAGTAGTTGGTAAATAATTAAAAAATGTTATTTTTAAATTAAACATTGATATAGAGTAGAACACAAAATTCACAGAAAGTGCTATCTTTTTGTAAAGGTAAAACCAAAAGGCTTCACACAAATTTTGCACCTAATGGTGCCACCTTGGGAGTAACCCTAAAGGTATAACTTTATTCTCAGGAGCATTTCCATTGAAAAAGATTACAGAAATTCTATAGGGATTAGATTTAAAACAGTTCATAAAACATTATATAGACTTTATGGCAAGAAAGCTTTAGAATTTATTAAACTTTAAAAAGATCATTTTGTAAGAATATAAATGCTAATCCTAGTTCGGTCTTAGTCATTGAAAAGAACTGTGAATTCTCAATGCAGGGATATTCTTATATTTAAAAAGAAATCCACGTTTAAGGAAAAGTGCTTATAGTCAACTGATTTAATGGGGATCTAACTTCTGCATAATCATTTTGTTTGGGGCACAGAGTTTTGTTTTGTGGTGCTAGGGATGGAGCTCAGGGACTTTCACAAGCCAGGCAAGTACTCTCCAACCCAAAGAACACACAGTTTCTGAAGTTGAGTTTGCAGGATTTCTTTGCAAGGTGCGGGGGATGTGCTTGCTTCTCTTAAGCCACAGTCCTGCTTCTCCCTAGACTGGGGACCCCGACACACTTAACTTTTTTGTTTGTCTCCCAAAGGCATTTGAATTTGCTGCCCATGAGTCACTGGAATTCTAGTTGAGGGCTAGGGTGAAGCGGATACAGGGTGCCACATGCAGGGACCATCCATCATATATTGTTCCAGGGCTAAGGGGCCAGCAGGACAGGAAGTCTAGAATCAAGAGCTTGTTGGAGAGCTCTGAGTGGATGTGATGGTCATCATGACCTCACAGACCAGACTAAGCTGCTGCCCTGCCCGGGCTCTCTGCCAGATGCTCCAGACTTCACCATATCCCCAACAGGCAGAGCAAAGGCCAGGTAATGGCAAAGTGGAGTTCAGTGCCATAGTCCCCAAATGAAAAGGCAGGGGAGACAGGGAGCATGCACGGTCTTCAAACCTTGCACGCACCAGGCACTTCTGCCATCTGATCACAGGACAGAGGACCCATTTTATAACCCAAGCCTCACCTAATCTTAGCCTTTGGGCCTGGAGGGAACCTTACTAGGCTCTCACATCCAGCCTCCAATTTCAACATAGTAAGATATTGTTATCCTCAGTCCCGCAGGCAGCTAAGGACAGAAAGAGCTCTGGAGACTTAGGATGTTAGAGCTATAAGGGACCCCAGAGCTGAACGAGACCCCTCCTCTACTCTGTAAAGGAGCTGCTCACAGCAGAGAGGGTCATCTAAGGAGAGAGGATAAGAGCTTCCAAATTAGACCCATTTTGCAAGCCGAGGCCATTGCACCACGCCAGGAGCCCTGAGCCAGCGTTTAGAAGGTAGCCCCACCTGGTAAATCCATTTGATTCACATATTTCTCTTTTGGCTCAGCAAATGTCCACCAGTTCAAGCTCTGATTCTGAGTAGAATCCATAGAAAAATCAAAGCTTGGTGCTCTCTTTCTCCCTCTGCTGGTTCTCCAGGCTGATTCCCTGAAACCCACACAGCTATTTGGGCAAAGAAATGACTTCAAATAAAATGGAGGCATGCATGTGGACTGCTTTAGAAACAAGGGAAGAAGCTACAGCTTTTTCTTAAGGAGGCAAAACCAATCCAATGGAAGCTTGGGGAGCGGGGAATATACATGTATATATATATCTCCTTCCCCGCCTTTCCTGGTTTCTCTTGACTACACACAATGGCAAAGCAAAAATGGAAAACTTGAAAAAAAAAAGTTGACAGCATTTCTATGATTCAGCTAGCAATTTGCCACGGTATCCAGGGCGACAGCTTCTCACATACATTAGCATAATGTGAAATGGCAGCTAGAACCAGAATTTACTGTCTAAGCAACTCAGCCTGAACAGCCGTTGACGACAATGCAATTTAAAGGAAATCCAAATATTAGGCTTAAGTGACTGATATAGCCCCGAAACCTCTTCATTTTAAACATCTGGGGTTCAGTATGTTCCCTCAATTTTATTTGGCATTCTTGGGGGCAGTTGGCTGGGGCTCAAGGTTAACAAAGGCAGATACTGTGGCCAGTTCACATCCAGCAGAGCGTTCAGCCAGCCTCAGCCCACTCCCGTCCCATTATCACCAAGATACATTTTCTTTCCCTCTTGCTATTTTTTTTTTTAATTTTTTAGCATGGAATTTTATACATTTCTTGGGTACAACAGACCCTCTTGCTATTTTTGAGATTTTTTTTTCCATTTCTATTGGTACCTAAATGCTGACATTTCTTCTCCCTGCATTTCCCCCACGAGTCTTGACTTAAGAAGGTGCCTCCTTGCTTTCCATTTATCTGGACACTAAACCAGTCCAGATAGCGGCACAACCTTGAAAAGGAGCTTTGATCCTAAGCAGGAGGGGCAGCGTGCCTGGGGAGGCATCCTCACAGGCCTGACTCCTGAGGATTCTGGATGCTGATGGTGCTCTTATGACTTCTGGCTTCCCTGAGCATTCCTCTGGCTCCTCTTTCCCCTTCCTTTGTCTATATAATTTTCTTCCTTGGGTAAAGGACTAGTTCAGTGGAATCGTAGCCATAACATCCCAGACTGATGTGATACATGGACAGAAGAGGCAGTTTCTCAGTTTAAGTCTTCCTCATGATACTCCTTCTAACCTACCACCTACCATCATGATGCTTGACTTAGAAATTCCAAATAGGCCAGAGGCAGGACCTTTTTCATGTTGGGCATGGAGGTTAGAAGACAGAGAGAGGGAAAGGTGGGGGAAGTCCCACCTGTACACATGAATGCAGGAAGTGTCAGTTCTGGAGACCCCATAAGGACTTACAAGTATATAGAGTTGCAAGTTTAGGCTTTGAGGCCAGGAATGGTCCAAGGATGTGGTCGCTCAGTTTCCTAGAACACACTGGAACTTGATTTCTCATCTGCAGGGATTTCCCCAGTGGCCTCTGCAATGTTAGAGGCCACAAGACTGTCTGCCCTTCTGATAACAATTGCAAGTTCAAGGCTCCCCAAGACCGCTCTTAAAGCTGTTCTGTGCATGGTTGCAGTTTGTTATAGATAAAACCAGCCAAGGGAAGAGAGGCGTAGGACAGAGTCCAGGAGAATTCCAAATGGGAGTATCCAGTTTTCCTCTCCTCTTGGAGTCATGGAAAGCCATACTTTGTTTTTTATTATTTAGTTACTTTTTGTCATTTTTACAGGTGGATATAGTTATACAGAATAGTGGGTTTCATTGTGGTATATTCACAGAGGCATGTCAATGTAATTTAATCAATTTACTCCCTAGTACTTCCCCTTCCCTTCCCTGAGCCCCTTCCTTTACACGAACGGTCTTTCTTATAGTGAAGCCATACTTCTTTTTTTTTTTTTTTTTACGGTACTAGGGATGGAACCCAGGGGCATTCTACCTCCGTGCTATACCCCCAGCCCTATTTTTTATTCTTTATTTTGAAACCGAGTCTCACTAAGTTGCAGAGGGCCTCACTAAGTAGCTGAGGCTGGCTGTGAACCCGGATCCTCCGGTCTCAACCTCCCAAATGCTGGGATTACAAGTGTGCACCACCACACCCGGCTGAAGCCATACTTCTTGACATCAACATGTAGCCATTTGTACAAAGTATTGCTAACCAGGAAGGCTCACCTGAGCCTTGGTGTTTGGATTTTTTTTTTTTTATTTGGTGGCGGGTGGCGCTATCATTAGGCAAGATCAACTCCACTGTCTAGCCCTTTCAGAGATTGAGCTGTCATGCTAAGACCCAAAGGCACCACTTACACTCAAGTCATATTGTTCTACTCTGTTCCCTGACCCAGGTTCCAGGCAGAAAATAATCCTGCTTTGAGGCATTTCCTTCCAAGGACTCAGTGACACTCCTGGAAGCCCAGGGCAAAGGCCAGACCCTTTTAGGGGCAAGGTTAATTTTTTTTTTTTACTAGTGTCTCTCTCTCCGATCTCCTATAACTTCTCTGGGACTTCTTGCACCAGCCATAGACAAGTGTTTAGTTAAGGCGGGGTGTTACGGAGCTGTATGGGACCATTGGTTATAATGGAGATGAGAGAACCACAAATGAAGGGGGGGGGAGTAGCTGGCACAGAAGGGAATCTGCTGTGAAGAAATGCACTGAAATAGTATGCACGAATGGAGTAGGAGACACGAAACCAATGAATTTGTTGGTAAATGAAATGCTGTTTTAGGTTGTGATTTATTCTTTCCTTTTGTCCCATCAGGTAGGCATTAAACCAAGTATAAATAATGTCTTGTCCTTCAGGACTGAGAGCCAGTTTTGACAAAAAGGAAAGGTGAATTAGACAGGGTCCATGAATTAGATTAGGAATAACTTGCTCAGAGGAATCAATGAAAGTTTTGCTTTCTGTTACTACATATAAGCAGTAAAGATATCAAGGGACTCCTGAAGAGGGAAACACCTCACTGGTCAAGATGTACATATACAAACTTATCAAAGCTAATCAATGTACTCAGCAGGAGGGTGGGTTAGGGTTAGGGAGTGGGGTGGAAACTGGGGGAGGGCTCAGAAAGTACTGTGTGCATGTATGCCTCTATCATCTTGAACTTCATCAAGATGTATGATTACAATGCACCAATTAAAAAAAGAAAAAAAAGGATATCAAGGGACATGGGATGGAATGGGTATGTTTTATGAGCATGTCAATAGAAATGACTTATAAATAATAATGGCTACCATTTATAGAGTGCTTCCAAGTACCAAGCACTGTTAAATTATTTACCAACATTATCACATTTAATTATTTGAGTATCACTAATGGGTAGGCATTGTTAGCTGAGGCCTACAAATTGGAAAATTGGGCCTTAAGGCAGTCCAGCAATTAGTTTAAAGGCTCACAGGCAACAAAGCCAGGATTCAAAACCAGGTCTTTGTGACTTCCATGTCTATACTATGGATGTGAACAATGGAGATAAACCTTTGACTTACTGGTTTAGTCCTTTTGAAAGTGGCTTCAAAGGAAAGTGCTTCTGTTAGGCCTGAGGCTGGCTGCACCAGGACCTTTGAGTTTTGACCTGAAAAGCTTTTAAAGGGCATGATGATGGGGGGTGGGGGGGAGGGCTTCATGACAGTGACACAGACTTGACCCCAGGGGACCTGCTGGCTCACAGGGTGGAGTTGCATGCTCAGGCCTGTTCATCTCACCAGGAAGGGGGTGGTCTATATTTGCTCCTAAGAGAAGCGATCTTCCTGGGAGAGGACTTGCAGATTAAGAATATCCAATGGAGGTGGGCATATGCAGTACTGGATTCCTCTAGATGTGCTCTCCCTGACTGCAAGAGGAGGGTCTTGTTTACTATTCCATCTCCAGCATCTGGCACTTGAATATTTAATGAATGATTGCTGAATAGTTGAAGGAGTAGGTGCATAGAGGCATTAGCTGGAATACATTTCTTATGGGATTGAGTTAGATGAAGATTAAGAAGCAGAATCAGCTTTTCTACTACTGTACATGTTTTCAAAAGTCTCCCAAATGCTTTCAAAATAATTCTTGACACTTTTTGTGGCACTTTAGTGTTTTAAGTTATTTTCTTGTATATCATTTGATTCTTTTTTTTTTTTAAATTTTGAAACAGGGTCTTGCCAAGTTGCTGAGACTGACCTTGGACCTGTGTTCCTCTTGTCTCAGCCTCTGAAGTACTAGGATTACAGGCATGTTGGTCACTGTGCCCAGCCCAGCCCCCTAACTTTTAAATATGGTTGCTACAACTATTTTTCCTGATCATAACATTTAATTTATTTGGAAGGGCATTGTTGTGATAAAAGTCTGGTTTTCCCCAGGTGAGGAATCTTTGCTGATTGGACTAAGGCTCAATTCTATGTCTTAGTCCTGGATGTGGTGCCTGCTGGGGGACTGTCAACTTGTCTGGGGGAGTCTGTGTCTCCCCCTCATGGCATTCCTCCTTCTCCATGATCCAGGCCATTTTGGAGTGTGCTCAAGGCTCACGATTGTGGAGGCTTTGACGAAGAAGACGGTCTGGGGCCTACATGAGATAGTATATCCCAAAGGCTCTCTTCAGTTCCTTATGAAAAATTCTGAAACATGACATTCCAAAAGGACTTTCTTCTATGGAGGAAGATCTTTTCAGTCACTTTCCCAGCATCCTCTGAGACTAGTTTGTACTTGTTAGTACTTGTCTTGTCTGAGACAAGTTAGTACTTGTCTTCCTCACTGGCAGGGGGCTCATCTGAGCGTGGACAAGGCCTTGGACCATTTCGTAGAGACAAGAGCCTTGTTTTTGATGTCCATCAATTCTCTGTTAATAACAAACAATCCCGAGTATACTGCTTTCTCAGCAAATGTTGTTCACCCAGAGCTATTAGTTCCTGAAAACCTTGTGTCAACAGAGAATTCCCAGTGGGTTCAGCTCTTCCTACTCCTGTCTCAGAAGGGCCACTGAAGGAAGGCCGTGCAAATCTCCTGGAAGGGGAGGGCTCCCTCTGCAGATCCTGAGGAAGGGTCTTGACTCCTCTGCAAGCCATTGCTGCCCTTGGTCTCAGGAGATCGATGACTAAAGATAAATTGGATAGTACGAGGACATTAAAAGATGGTTATTATTTACAAGAAAGTGTTCAGAAATACTGTCTTTTTGTTCACTGACAATGTTGAAGTTGTTAATTCCATGGGAAAATTCATCTGTAAGTTAATAGTGGAGACCCGTGTTAGGGTCAGTTTACAGTTCCTACTGCAGGTGGCATTTTCTGGTGCCGTGGCCAGCCTGTATCCTCCTGAGTGCTGCCCAAGAGCCCCCAGCGCCTGCCTCTCATTTCGCTGAAGCAGGTGGTGCTCCCAGAGCCTTGTCTTTGGCCAGGGCAGCAGCAAACCCCAGGCGCGCCACCTGCTTTTTCTTGCTACTTGAAGTAGAGAAGCAGAGGAATATGGCACCAGAAAAAAACTTTTGACCAGAATGCTGTATAGCACTGTAAGAATTGTATGGCTTTAGGACCAAGCAGCAGAAGTAAAAACCAGGTTGCTGCAGCCAGAAGTGGAACTCTTCTTCTGGCCTTTCCATCTGGTTTCTACTTGACTCAAATTTCTAGATTAAAGTTTTGCTTTGTTTTTCCTAATAAGGAACTAAATTATTTATTAAATTCATTCACACTGAAGTAGCAGGGGTTGAGTGCTTACTATCTAAAGTATAGCTTTTGCTTTTTAAAAGAGAACTGGGAAGGAAGGCAATGCTTAAATCAAAGTAAGGACCTGCCCATGCTGGACCTGGAGGCCTGGGTGGGTAATGGTGGGCACTCCGGGGCACCCTCAGTAGCCCACCATGTTGCATCCTCCCCCCAGTCTCCTCTTCCTTCACGTTAGGCTGGCCCTGGTTTGGGGCCAACATCCCCCAGGGCACAGGCCTCAAGTGGGCATCTCAGCTACTCTACTGGCCTGGAGCCACCTGCAGAAATGTTGGGGGGTTGCAGAGTCCAGCGCTGGCCTTCTGTGCCCCAGGTCTCACTGAGTCTGTCATGCTGTTCTCTGGGCTTTGCCAGCTCTCTTGCTCCAGCATTTGAGAGATCCTTATCTTTAATTCATGCGGTATCCTTGACTGGACCAAGCTTTTCTGTACAAACCACTTTTAGAAGCTGGGCATGGTGGCACATACATGTAATCCCAGTGCTTGAGAGGCTGAGTCAGGGGGATCAAAGGTTCAAAACCAGCCCAAGCAACTTAGGGAGACCCTGTTTAAGTTGTTAAGACCCTGCCTTAGCAACTTAGCAAGACCCTGTTTAAAAATACAAAATAAACGGTCTGGGGGGGGGTGTAGCTCAAAGATAGAATGCCCCTGAATTTAATCCCACAAAATAAGTATAAAAACAATAGAGAGGAAGAAGTATAATTCAAATTGAAGTGTAATCAAAATGATACAAAGAAAGACAATTTGTCTTTATAAGCTTTCTAGATACCTAGGCCGAAGCTCCTGTTGGCTTTTGTTGCTGGCTGAGTGTTACCATGTCTTTAGGAACTATATCCTTCTGTCCCTAGTCTTGGAAAGAAGATGCCACCTCATGCTGGCCTCTCAGCTACCTTGTTTAGCCCAAGTCTGGAGGAACGCCTCATGGAACAGCCCCTTGGCCCCCACCTGTGCCTTCCTGAGCTCCCAGGTTCTCTTCATACCTGCATGTTTCTACTGTACCATCTTTATCATTGAGGATTGCGGCACCGGCCTACAGGCAGTGGTGTTGAAGACCCTTTGGCTCCCACATGCTCTAATCCACATTTGTCAGAGATGGGCTCAGAGGTCTCCCCTTGAAGGGACAGTGGACTGATTCCTCATTTTGCCCGTTGTCCCCAGAGTCTGAGGAGTCCCTACCCCTGCAATGCTCCTGGATGAGGCCATCTGGGTTCCAGTACTGTTTCTGCATCCTGCATCTTTGTGGAGAGGCTGGGGCTGGGGTGGGCAGGTTTGCTTCAAAAATCTGGCCAGGGGTGCATTGACTCTACTTGTAGCTGTCACTGTTAGGTGGCCCCTGTGCAGAGGAGAATGTGCTGGTGTCAACCATGACTCCTTTTCCTATGTCAATCCCTTACATTCATTTTTATGACAGGCTCCATGGAGCTCTGCAACCCATTTCCTCTCTGGCCATAAGTGGCTCTTGTGAAACAAGGCCCTCTGTCGTTGATCTTGGCTCCAGCACAGAGTGCAACCCAAGGATTTACCTTACTCTCTCACAACCTTGCAGGGATGGCAATGGTTAACGTTTCCCGAGAGTTCCCTCAGTACCAAGTGTGGTGATGTGAAGAGTCTCTTCGACTCTTCACAACAATTCAGTGAGCTGAGTTCCTCCAATATTTCACTTTTACAGTGAGAAAATGGAGGACGAGGGAGATTGTACAACTTGCCCCAGGTTACACCACACAGGAGTCAGGGTTTAAACTTGCTTTCCCACCGTGCACACCGCCCTATTCTGCTTGGGCCACCTTCTCTCCAGGTTTCAGCACTCAGCGCAAATCCTACCCCTCCTGTGGATCTTGCAGGCAGGAGCGAGCTCTTTGCTGGACTCCTGAGCACGTGTAGTTCAAACTACTTACCATTCACACCTGCATTCTAGATCCTTCTCATGCCTCTGTTACCCAGTCGGGTAGCACATTTTCGGAGGGCAGTTTTTAGTATATTTTGCATGTGCTGCAGTGATTAGTATACATGCACATGAAATATGTGTTCAATAAATCCTGGTTGCTGATTGTGCTACTTTAAATTTGAAACATTACTTGCAAAGGCAGAACTGTGTCTCACTGGACTTATGTTGGGTGAAGCAATCTGAGGATTTTATGAACATCATTCACTTTCCCAATCCCCCCTTTTAAATAAGATATGTAGTTCTAAAACAAAGAAGGAATAATGTGTGGCTATTTCCATGAAATGACCCACTGGAAACAAGAAAAATGGTTTAAGTCTGCTAAATTCAAAACTATAAATACTACCCCATGTCAACTTTGCTGCTTAACTGGAAAAAACAATCATCCCCTTTTTGTGGTAATGAGGACTGAACCCAGGAGCATTCTACTTCTGAGCTACACTCCAACCCCATTTTATTTTTTATTTTGAAACAGGACCCCTGTTAAGTTGCTGAGGGTCTCACTGAGTTGCTGAGGCTGGCCCCGAGCCTGTAGTCCTCCTGTCTCAGCCTCCTAAGTATTGATATTACAGATGTGCGCCATCACACCCAACTCAAAATCCCCATTTTGAAACCTAACCTTTGGGTCATTCCACCAAATGTCCTGAGGGAGCCAGTGCTGAAGATTATATTAGTAGGTACAATCTCTTTTCTACCCCTAAAAATCCAGAAAAAAGAATTTTTTTCTGGTTTTAGACACAATTTTCAGATAATAGCAGCTTGTATATCAGCCATTATGGAAAACAGTATGGAGATTCATTCCAAAATTAAAAATAGAACTACCATCTGACCCTGAAATCCCACATCTGCTTATATATTCAAAGGAAATGAAATCACTATCTCAAAAGAGATAACCATACACCCATGTTCATTGCCGCATTCTTCATAATAACCATGATATGAAAAAAATCTGCAAGTCTACAAATAAATGAGTGGAGAAAGAAGATATGGAATACTATTCAGCTATAAAAAGAAGAAAATCCTGCTATTCATGATGACATTGATGAGTCTGGATGGCATTATGCAAAATGAAATAAGCCAAACACAGAAAGGCAAATGCCATACGTTGAATCTCAAAGAAGTCAAACTCACAGAAATGGAGAGAGTAGAATGGTAGTTGCCAAAGTCTGGACAGCAGGAGAAATGGAGAGAGGCTGATCAAAGGGTACAGATTTTCACTATGAGATGAACAAGTTCTGGGGAGCTAGGGCTATTAGCTATTAATTCGACTGTGACAACTGTTACAAAATGTGCACATTTATCAAACCCCATCGCATTATACATCTTGAATATACATGATCTTTATTTGTGAATTAAATATAAAAAGCATGTATGTCAGAAATGATATTTTCAAACCCTTAGAGTTCTTGGGATTTAATAAATGAGTGAGAAATTGAGGCCTTTAGAAGATATATAAAGGCACAAATAAGTTAAAAGACATAATTTTAAAACAACAAAACAAAAACCCAACAAAAAATAGAACAGTGATCACTGGCCACCTAAACAGACACTATTTCAGCAAACTGAACAGTAATTATGACTGGGGAGAGGGTGCATTTCTCTTCATTTGTTTGTGCAAACGTGTCTGCTTAAATTTCCTATAGGAATTCCTATTTCTATCCATGTTTCCCATGCAGAATTTCCTTTGCAAGCATGCAAACAGGTCTGTCCAAGTTTCCTGTGCTGAACACTGTCCTAGGAACTGTGAAGGTTCCTAACAAGCCCCTATTCAATTTCAGTGCCTCTCCCCAGAGAAGACAAATTCAAAGCAGCATTTGAATAAGTAAAGGTACATATGCTGACGGTTTTACCAATATATGCAATGAGGCATCCAGCCTACTTTGTTGTAACAGAATGTTGAAAAATTGACGAGTTCGCCACAAGATACCAGACTAGAGTGTCAGAGCTTCAGATGAGGGAAAAGGATGTCCAACCTCTCTTATGAAATAGTCATTGGCAAAACTCTTTTGAACTGTGTAGGGGAAGGATAGGAGTGCCAGTCTCGGCCGCTGCAAGAGCTCACAGGTGAGCTTCACTGAATAACTGTTAGCCATGCAGATGGACCTGCTCACCATGGTTCAATGTGTTTTTCAACTTAAAGATACTGCAAAACCCATACAACCATTCTGTTTTCACTTTCAGCATGGTATTCAATAAATTACATAAGATATTCAGCACTTATTATAAAATAGCCTCTTTGTATTAGATGATTCTGTATTAGATGATTCAACTATAGACTAGTTTAAGTGTTTTCAGCATGTGTAAGAGCAAGGCTAAAATAAGCTACCATGTTTGATAGGTTAGCTGTATCCCATGCATTTTCAGCTGAAAATGTTCCCAGTTTATGCTGGGTTTGTTGGGTCATGCCCCATCCCAAGTCAAGGAGCGTCTGTAGTCGCAAACTGCTCTGTTCAGCTCAGTGCTTTGTGTATAATGTAAGTACCTTAATCAAGGTCTTTTCTAGATATAAGACTCCAAGGTTTCTTTAGTTCCATTATAAGTTTCATGGAAAAAGTGCAATCTATAGGAGTCTGGAAAAGCACTTCTTATATACCTAGTTTGGGGTACAATGATAGTTACCACTCAGTCAATAACAGAATTCCATAAGGCCTTGGCTGGTGCTCAGAACCAGCATCACCGCAGGGAACAGCTTTTGGCCATGATCCCTCCACAATGGCTGTGTTCATGGATACTTGCATTCGAACTACATATGGGAACATCATATCATACTGCAAACCACTTACAGGGTCTTTTATAAAAATAAATTCCATGATAAATCTTTTTGTAGAGAGAATCCCATTTCTTTTTTTCATATATTACCTTCTAAGTGGTTTATTTATTTATTTATTTTTATTTTTCAGCACGGATTTTTTATACATTTCTTGAGTACAACAGGATTACATAGACATTTATGACATATCGATCATTGTCAGATCACAAATAGCACTACTTCTTCGTTTTACATGTATAACCCGCATTCTTAACATAGCCTGGTAAAGCAAACTTTCTAGAGTCATAAAACCATACTCCTTTAGGGTCATATATTTACTTTCTAAGAAGTAGGAGGGTTTTTCATCTACACATCCTAGGAGCAATCTCCAGACTTCGAGACGCCAATGTAGACATAGCAGAAGAGTCAGTATAATTACTCATATATGCAGATAGCAACTGCAAGGGGGGAAAGGGCCCAGCTGGGCTCCCACAACTCCCCCATTTTTATTTTAAAATGCACGAAGGACTGTGCCTGTCTTAGGTCGTTTCCTACCAGGTGCTTAATCTTACCCGTCATGGGGTCTCGATGAGTCATTCAACGAGCCCTGTCTTAGGTTGATATTGCCCTGAGAAAATCAAACCCGTCATTGACTACCAGGCCCTGTGTGAGGTAGTGCTTGCATTTTTATTCCATGTAAATCTGCTCATTTACTAACATAGGCATTGATCACAAGGCGTACAACGAGTGGTAGAATGCATAAGCCTAGAATGACTATTGCTGTTGCTACGATAACTCCTCCCAGCAAAGAGGTAAACGAGGGCCCCATTTCAAAGCGAGTGATTCTTCCCCCGTTTGGTCTGAATGAGTGTTCACCAACACGCTCTGGATTCTCTTCCTGTACTAGAAGGCTGCAGGAGCATGAGGAAGTGCAGTGGTCGGGCTCACAGAGGCAGGAGGGTGAGGAGGCTGGGATGCAACCAAGGGAGGGAGGGTCGCAGAGAGAAGGTGGGTGTGTCTGGGTGTGGGGAGCAGTCTTCTGGGGGCACCCAACAAGTCCTATGGAGACGAGCAGGAGTCAGAGCTGCAGCACGTGGGTGGGGAGGGCAGCTGGCACAAGCGCTCAGCTCCAGCCCCCGGGACACAGGTGTGATTCTTCACAAGCTGAGCATCCTGAGCAAAAGGGCATGAAGATAAAAGTGGAGCTCAGTGAACAAACACATGCGTATCAAATATCTGCCAAACGTCACCGTGCTGAAGAGTTACACTTATTCCTGCTGTGAACATATATAAGATACCACCTCAAGAACCTTATCTTTTTTTTTTCTTATAGACTTTTATTGGTGCATGCTGGTAGGGACATACATGCACGCAGCACTTGGTGAACCTTGTGAGATTAGAGAGAGCAGGTGGGAAGCTAGGAAGAGTAGGAGGAGAAGGGAAGACACTGACTTTGCAGACTGACAACAAGAGATATAGTAAGGCTAAATGTTAAAGACCTGTTCTTGGATTTAAAAAAAAAAAAAATCCCAGCTAGCAGATTCAGAATTGGGAACATCTAAGAACTTCAGTTAGCTCCAATCTCTTAAGAGTGGTAGGCGTGCAGGGGCTTCCAGAAAGCAACAGGAACAAAAGCTGAGTGCTCAGGGCAGAAGGGCCAAAGGGCCTTGGCCTCTTGCACAGCTGAAACAACCCATGCAGTCTAGGTACACAATTCTGGGCGGGACACTTGAAAGAGTCACAACGATTGCAAAGCCTCTGAGAGCCATGGCCAGGGGAGCGAGGGTCCTGAAATCGGGTGGAGTAAGGAACAGTTCATTTGTCCATTCTTCAACAGACATGTGCTGAGTGCCTCCCACCTAGCTGGCTGTGGAATGAGTCAGGAATTCAAGCTTACGGTGCTTGAAGAAACTCAAGGAGGCCGACCAGTGGGTCTGGAAAAGAGAGTTCTTGAGGACGAAATTTAAAAATAACCAGGTCTGCAAACTCACCCACTGAAATCCCTGGGGTGCCTTGGGGAGGCTGGCTGTGAGCAGAGAGCAGGGGCACCTCTTCTTGGGTGGCCCTCTCCACAGCCATTGGGGGATCCCTATTGCACACCTCCATGACTGTATCTGATTCACTCCTGGGATCCTGGATGTTAAAACACTTGAAATGACTTCATCTTAGCTCGGATGACCTTGTGTAATGCTTAGGACTCTTTTGGTTGCAGGTGACAGAAACTTGACTTGGGCAACTTAGCCAAGTCATAAACTCCCTTCCTACCACGTGGCAGAGCGAGGGAGGGATGGCCAGGGCCTTGCCCACCATGGCCTGGGCTCATCCTCTGGCAGGACTCTGGGGCCGGGCTCCTGTCCAGTGCCTGTCCCTCCACCTGGGATGCTGCCAGCTGTCGAGTGCTGTACCTGTGCATACCTGTGCTGTACATGTGGGTGGGAAATGAGGAGAAAGGGATCCTCCTTGTTGATGGAGGTGAGTGCTATTTCAAGATGGGGGGGAATGGCTGGTTTCACCAAACCATCAAGGTCTAGCAGTTTGTGTTTGGAGAAGTTCCCTCTCTGAGCTCTGCATTAATACTCTAGACTCCCTGCTGGCTTCGGCCAGTCATTCACACATTTTTTTTTCCCCTTAATGAGTTGAAAGAAACAAGGCTGGCACAAACAGGCCAGGGGCAGGGCTGTGTCCCGGGCCACTATGCACAAGACTCCATTTCCTGGGGCAGCTCTCCTGAGTATAGGGTTGCTTTCCAGAAATGACCCTTCTTTCTCCCAGCAGAGGCTGGGACTCCACCTGTCTGGGTCGGGTGAGGCCTGGAATTTGCATTTGCACTCAGGCCCCTGGGCCTCAGGTGACTGTCACAGGTAGTCTGCTGGCCACCTTGGGAGGGAGTGTGTCTTGCTTGGTGTCTTTCTGTTCTCCTGCCCTGTGTTCTAGCCTTCCCTTTGGACCATGCATGTTTTGGAAACAAACGGTTAAATGTACAAAGCGAGCTATTTCTGAGCATCGAGGAATGAATGCTTTTTGCAAAGGGAAGCACAATCCTTTGATGGCGGAGCCCTCTTTTGTTCGTGCTCCATCCTCTCCTGGGGAAGGGATACTGGGGTTTGTCCAAACTCTGCAAAGGGCTCTTTTTTGGGATTCAAGGCACCCTGTTACTGCAGGAGCCTGTGATAACTCCAGCTATTAGTATTACTTTATTTTAAGTCTCGGTTTTAAAATAGCTGCAGGGCTGCACCTGGAATAAAAATGAATTAAAAAGAAAATCACTGAGCGGAATTTAAATAGCGCCGCAGGGACAGGCTTGCTCTTCTGCTGCCATCAGTGAGACCCACTCGGTTCTTCCTCCTCCTGTAGGCCTTGCGGAGCGCCGCTCACGTGAGCAGACACCGAGGTTTCTGTCATCTTTTCTTCTTTGGGATTGAAAAAGATCTTTGGGAACAAATGCCTGGCTGTCTTCTCCAGTCATCTTTCAAGTCTCTGTTGAGTACTGAGCAGCTAGCATGCAGGGTGAGGGACGGAGGACCCAGGGCTTCGGGCCTAGGACACAGCCAGTAAGACACCGTCCCTGGTCCCTGGGCCTCCACGTTGCCTAAGGCGACCGTGAAGAGCAAATGCACCGGGTGACGTGAGGGTTCTAAGTGCTGGGGACTTAGTAGCTGACTTCTCGAAAGAGTCACCCTGGAGCTGAGCCTCCAGCAATGAGTCAGAGTTGGCCAGTGGGGGAGAGGCATTTCTGGCAGAGGGAACTTTATGTGTGCAGAGGGAAGGGCCCTGCAAGGAGCAGGTGGATGGAGAGGAGAGTGTGGGAAAGCGGCCAAAACGTGATAGTGATAGGGAAGCCCTGTGGCACCAAAGCAAGAGTGGAGTTGTGAGAACGTGGAATTTTCTAAATGTTATTCTGTAAGTGAAGAAAAAAAAAAGGTGGGGGGTGATGCGATTGGATTTGCTTTATTAAGTGACCATTTTGCTGGTGGAATGGGGATTGTATTGGAAGGTGTGCATCTCTCTATTGGACAGAGATAACAGTGGTGTGGGTGGGCCGTAGTAAAGGTCTGAATGAGGCTCGGGCACTAGGGGTAAGAACTAGTAGAAAGAAAGGATGTTTGGAAGGTACAAGAAAAGAGAGACACAGTAGGCCTAGACAGAGTGGCCAGAGAAACAGGAAGAAGGACCAGGTACTGCTGGAGAAGAAACATTTGAAAAAGGAAATGGTCGTGAGGCCTGAAATGTAGCCCTGGGTACCAATTATGAGGCCTCTGTAACTTTGCCCTGAACGGTCCTAAAACATCCACTGGGGATGCAGTTAACAGGAAGACAAGGGAAGAAACTAAGATGCTACTCGACTACCAGGGCTAAATTGTAGAATTCAACCACCTGCCTATAATCGGTGGGACTTTCCTTTTTTTATCCCACTTGCCCATTATTTTCCTGCCATATTCTTGAAGGTGAAAGACAGCTCCAAAGAGACAGAGCCTGATAAATCTGGCATAGAGGAGAATAATTGGGACATTGGTTAATTATCGCCCCATTAGCAGTTCTGTTACAGGGTCCAAATGGTATTTTACAACACCAATTTAAGCCTTATCGGATAAGAGGTATTGACTTAGCATGAGTCCCTGGAGAAGAACGCTAGTGAAATTCAAACATACTTGTGAATGTAAATTCAAACCCATATAGGACTGTAATCAAGGCACAACCTATTAAGTCAATAAACACTTGAAAATGCAGAAGCGGCAGACAGCAGATAATCTAAACATTTTCTCATTGTTCATCCTTCTTCCCCAAGTGCATAGAATTGGGAAAGGAAATAACAATGAAGAACTTTAATAATAGGTAGAATGCATTGAATTCTGAGCTCATGCTGGACACTCTGCTAAGTATAGTCCATGAATAATCTCATCTAATGCTTCTTATGATTTAAAATGGAGAGACTGTTAGTATCTCACTTTGCTGTTGGGGAGCTTGGGGGCTAAGTGGTCATGAAGCTGGTTCAGAGGGTATCAATGGCCACAGGGCTCAGGCAGACCCAAGCTGTGTCAGTTGGGCCAGGCTCAGATTCAGCTCCTTCCGAATGCATTGGCCTTCAGCTTATTTATCTGCAAAAGATGGAGGAGGTTGGTTCAAGATACCTCGCAAATGCTCTTTGGCTGTAAAATTCAACCAATCCCTTCCTCCAGTGGTTGCTTTCACCTTTGACTCCAGAAATCCAGCAAATGTGCCATTGGCCAAGGTGAGTGTGACCAGTGGGAATACAGGTAACATACCAGGCTCCCGATTTGGGGAAGCAGAAGGCGAGTTTCAGAGCAGAATGTCTACCTCTTGGGAGCTGTCTACCTGGCCCAATAAGATAGACCAGAGAGATGGGGTTCCCCCCAGCCAGGGTTTCCCTCTCCTTGGGAATTTCCTACCTTGTCTCTTGCAGTGAAAACATACCATTTTCCTATGATGAACTCTGCATTGCCGTTAATGTTGCATCTGTCTAGAAATCTTGTTCTTATTATTTACTTTTTAATTTTTTATCTTTCACTTTTGATCTGTCTTACTGCAAAGATAAATGCCTGACATGTTTTTATTCTTTCCAAAAAACATTTTCACTGGGACCAGAATGATGTTGACATTGGGAAGTTTCTAGTGGTTTTCCTAAGTGCCAAAGGGATTCTCTGGAATGCTGATGAAGCATCCCAAATGTTAGACTGAGAGGGCCCTGACAGCAGGATCTGGTTATTGAAAAATGGCAATTGTTGAGTAAAGGAAGACAGAATAATGACTCAGAAGAAAAACTGTTACTCCAAGCTGGATCCAACTTCATTCAGCTGATTATATAACAATTACTGCTCCATGACTGTTGCTATTTATTGAGGCTTGGTGTACCAGGCGCTGAGCTACTCACTTTTGCAAGGATGATCCTCACAACAGATGTGCACCACAAAGTCTTTAAGAAATAAGCAACTCTTCCAACGTCCTACAGTTAGAAGAGCTCAGCTGTTGGTAGTCAATGTGCCAAACGATCTGGGAGTTGAGCTTTTCTCCAGAGTTGGAGATGTTCAATTTCCTCTTAATGTTCTTTCATAGATTTTTTTCCCATGGCTTTATCTAATCCCTCCTTCAATTGATATTTTTGGTCTAAGAATCCATTTGGTCTACGAATCCACCTGTTTTTCTCCAAGACTTTTTGAAAAGTTTGAGATTGTCTTATCCTAACATTTTTATTTGTCTTGTTCACTCCTAATTTCTTTAATTTATCTTTAGGAAGGAGCCCTTTCCATCTCTTGATGGTTTTATCTGCCCTCCTCTAGACCTTTCTGATCCCATTGTCTTTGTCAAGAATTGAGGGTAAAAGTGGCATTTATCATAGAATGCCATGGTCTTATTCTGAAGTATCCTAGGATAGAATGATACAAGGCACAGTGTGGGGTCAGAAAGATCTTTTTGACAGGAAATGACCACTAAATGCCACTGTCTGTCTGCACCCAGTATGAAGGGTGAGTCAGACCATAGAGCAAGAGGCCTGGGTTGGCCAGTATTATCTCCAAGATGTCAAGGGTGATAAAGACTGTGTGGTTATTGAAGGGGTGACATGGCTACATGCAGTGATTTGGTTTGGAGCCAAGTGGCTTGGGAATAGTTCAGAGGGCAGAGTCTGAGGTTGATCAGGAAAGACGGATCTCACTGGAGGCAAGGATTCTAGGGCTCATATTTTTGTGGGGCTGGTAGTGAGATAAAAGTTCAAGACTACACATTAGATATGAAACATCTTGCTCTCACCTTTTGAAAACAGCACACTTTATTTGGGGATCACCAATTTTTTCACTAATGTCCTTTTTTTTCTGTTCTAAAGTCCAACCTGAATTACCACAATGCATTTAGAATCACTGGGTCTTGATCATTATACAGATGTTCATTGTAACACATATCTTCCTGAGAACTTACGTGCAGTTTGGATTTCTGCATCTCAGATCATTTATATAATACATTTTAAAGATAACGAATAATATCTATATCATGTTTTATGATGACATGATATTTAAATGTATTTTTCTACTTCACTTTAAATTATTGACTATTAGTACAGAAAGAATGCTTAACAGTCATATAAACGTACAAGCTCCCTGTTTTACATAGGATGTCCCCAAAATGTTAAATTGCTTGAATGAGTTCATATCACTGTAGATGTAGAGCAAGGCCCCCACTTGTCTGTCTAGTCTAGTGTCTTTGTAGTATGTTATGCCCTAATCCAAACTGGTGGAACACCTTTGAAATCTCTTTGGTTAGAGATGGGATGATGTCTTAGAAGAGCCAGTGGTACTGTTAGAAGACAGGGATACTGGCTTCTCCAGATCCTTCCCGACATGAGCCAGTGGCCATCTACATGAGCCTGCCTAACCAAGTGAGAACATACTTTGTCATTGGTCCTCATGGATGAGAGAACCCTGGGTCCTCCCTAAGCCGTGCCCTGGACAGACCAGCACAAAGAACTGTGACCCTGATCAACCACCCAAGAGAAGCTGCAAAGTCCTCCAGAGTGTATTGTTAGTACTTGGTTTGTCCTATGACTGATCTGTACTGCATGTTCCTTAGAATAATCAGGCCAACATTGGAGGCCAAGATACTTTGACAGTACTGGGACTTTTAATGAAATTTACTCAAATTTGAATTACAAATAATCATAGACATCGAGTTAGAGGGATTCTTGGTGGTTATATGTTACATCTGACCGCAGGAGAGTCCTTGAAGTGTTTATTACAATTATACACTGTCCCCTTTCTGAGGATCTTCTGGAGAAATTTCTTTTGGACCTAGGAATAATCACACATCTTAATTTCTTAACATCTTTCTGTATTTACTTCCATCCTTTCTCTCTAGCTTCCTCCTTCCTTTTCTATATTTCATAGATAGTGTGAAATTAATTGATCAGGTCTTTCTTTTGTGGTTGCCTGAGTTCTTACAGCTGATTCTGTGGTCCATCTTTAGCAAATGAAAAGAATTCACTCTAGCAAGTGGCGAGAACTCAATGCGACAGATTTTAATATTGGTCTTACTTATTACACTTTTTATATCTCTCATCCTTTGTCTTCCCTTTTTCTTTCTTGTTTATTTGTAACTTGCAGTATCTTAGCGGGCTCCTGGTGTCCCTCTAATCAACATTTTCTTTTTTAGGAATGAGACAGGGCATGAATGAAAAAATAGCAGTCTAGTTGCTTCTCCCTCTTAAAATATAGAAATGAGGTTTTGCAGCAAAATTTGTGAGTCCCAGTGGCTTTTCATAATCAAGATACGCTCTTCTAAGTGCTCATGAGCCACCAGCTGAAGAACTGATCCTATAGCAGGGGTCAGCGTGGGGCTTGGGAGGCGGGACCTTCCTGCTCCACTGTCCACCTGCTCTTCCTCAGCCCACTGGCATCTCCTTGAAAGCATCCCAGACACAGCCCTGGGAGCACTCCTTCAGTTCTGGGGTTTTGCTTCGTCAGGGCCTGAAGAGTGGAGCTCATTTAAAGAAGCCAACTGTTTTCTTATTATCTTTCCACTCTCTTGCGCTTCACTTACTTCTTTATGATGTTTACTTTACCTTCCTCCCTCCCAAGATCATTTTCCTAAGGAAAGGCAAACAAAATGGGAATTTTGCCTTCTTATTGCTGTCTGTGAGCATTAAATTATCTTCCCCGAGCAGTGGATTCATCTTTTCTTGCTTGTTTCTTTTTCAAACATAGCTCGAAAAGTCCTTTAAAAAATTGTCTCGCACTTGCTGAGCCCCGGGCTCCACTGACAGATACCCCGGGCTCCTGATGTGGAGCTGTGTGCCCCAGTGATTGGAGTCCCCCCTCTCCAGATTTACACCTGTCTCTTCAAAACTCCGGCTCTGGAGACAGCTGTCAGGGTGACCGTGTGGCCTCCTTTAGATGTCTCCCATTCTTTTTCTTCTCTGGGATTGTTTGTGATGATTTCCACTGAAATTGTACCTTTCAGGCGTTCTCGCATGAATGGTTGACTCGTTGGACTATGTAGCCATGGTGTTCTACCTCTTCTCGCCAATAATGTTGTCAACTAATTTTTTCTAAAGTCCAGGTGCCTACCCAGGATGCTGCACAGCCTTTTATCCTTTGTTGCAGCTTCAGCTTTGCCTGCTGGCTCCTTACCTGCTGCCCACGTAGATAAGCAGAGCTTTCCTGTCCAGAAAGAAAAGAAAAAAAAAAGATTTAAAGTGAAAGAAAAGAAAGCAGGTGAAAAGAAAGAAAGAACCCGATTTGATGGTCCTATTCCCTCCAGCAACTGTTGTGCTTCCTCCTTCCTTTCAAGTTTGCAGGCCCTGCCTGACGGCCCTGCCATCCTGTCATTTTTATTTCACATCCACTCTTTCCTTGGTCCCTCTCAGACTGACTTCTGGCCTCCTGAAGCCTTTTGAAGCTATGAGCTCCAGTGCGGTTCTTCCAAATGTCACCCCACTGGGCTCGGTGTGGAGGTGACAGTGTCCACTGCATGCTGGCGGACTGGTTCACTGCTTCCCTTGCAGCCTGCTCTGGTGCCTTGTTTTACCTGACCACTGACCTAGCTGTTCATTCAACCTTTCTAGCCTCACCTCCCCCATCAGACTGACAGTTTCGTGTCCCTCTGGGCTAACAGCTTTGGCTCTTCGCCCAATTTTGTTTTCGCTTCTTTCCCAATTAAACTCAATGTATCTGCACATAACCCTGAAGAATTATTTTCTGGACTACCTGCCTCTGGATTGTCGTTCCCATGCACTGTCCTCTCTTTGCATATACTACCCCCTTGCCCCAATATCTTCAACTGCTTTGATTATATAAAAGACTGAGCTCAAAGTTGTTGCTCCTACTCAGGTTGGAGAAACACATGCCTTTTGCAAGACACAGGGGAGAACAGCAATGGGGTTGAGGGCACGAGCTCCAAGGCAGAGGGTCTGGGTTGCAGTCCCGGCCCTGCCATCTTCCTAGGAGCCTATGTAGGTGATGCAGACTCACTGTATCTGCCTCCGGGTTTACTGAGTTAACTCCGTGAAAGCTCAGCTCAGAGCCTGCTACTTTGTGAACAGCTGCAGAACCCAGACAACCTGGTTTTCACATAAAGGGGAGTCTGTTGGGTTTTCACATAAAGGGTCGTCCGTCGGGGCTCAGGTGGTTCATGGGACTCCAGTGCAAAGACACAGCCCAATCCTAGAGGGATCAGGACCAGGATGGAACAGAACAAGACAGGGCTGGGTTGGTTCCTCAGGTCCCAAGGGCACTCCTCTGCTTGGCTTCATGTGTCTTCTTCCTGGTCTCTCCTGTTACAGTCTGCTTTCCGCCCCAGAGCTCCCCAGTTTCTCTACCCAAGAAGCAGCTGCCCAGCAGAGAACCCAGATTCCTGGGAGACAGCAAATGGAGTTTGGTCCAGATTTTGCCACATGTTCACCCTGGTCCAAGCAGCTGTGGTGCAGTGATGTACAACTGGTAACTTAGAACAAATAGGGTTGCAGCAGCTGGCTCTGAGAAGATGACATGGCTTACTGGACACCTGCAAGACAGTTGCTATCTCTGTCTTCAATCTGTGTTTACTGACCCCATGCCCTCCATGTGGACATGTATGTCCTAATTCTCAAAGCAAACCACTGTCCAGATGTGGTGTGTGCATACCCCCCCCCCGTGTGTGCATACCTCTGTTCTCTCTCTCTCTCTCTCTCTCTCTCGCTCTCGCTCTCGCTCTTGCTCTCGCTCTCTTGCTCGCTCTCTCTCTCCCCTTCATCTTCTATGTCAGCTCAAGTCAGATCTCTGTAGCATACCTTCCTCTCACCTCATCCCACTCACAAGACACTCTTCCTCCTTGGCTCCTCTTATACTTGCCTCTCCTGCCTTTCCCTTGTCACCGATGTTATTTATCACGGGATAGACTGGCAGCCCTTGGAAGGCAGGAGCTTGTTTGGTGGGTGCCAAATGATGACGTGTCCACCTGGACACAGCGCCCATTCCCAAGCTATTAAGCTTTCTCCCAAGATAAAATGGTCACTTACGCAGGAGATTCCTGCCACTTACACGTTGCCAGCTGGCTCTTCCTTGATGTCAGAACTGTGTCAAGAATAGCAGTTTCCCTAATTGCTTTCTCTACCTTTCAAGAGATAAAATTGTCAGCAGGACAAGGAAGGGATCTATTTGATGTTCTCCATGTAATAGAGTTGGGCCTCCAGGAGATAGTAAGATTCTTGATATCGCTGCTGTAGCTGGATTTGGAGAACATTTTGCCATCTATATTGGGAAAGTGTTATTTATCTCCTACAGCTGGAGGAGTGTTCTGCACTTGATTGCCTCAACCAAAGCGACTCTGGTCAGATCTCCTATTTTAGGAGACCCTCTGGGAAATCTTTTTGTGATTCTGAGGCCTTCTGACATCACCATGTAGCAGACCTTCTTTTCTTATGAGAAGAAGCTGGAATTAACGGATGGTGCCCATTGTCTGTTATTCTTAAGTAGGTTAAACCAGGATGCGTGCCCCCTTTAATGGAAGGAAAACTGGGCAGAATCACGTTGAGCAAGAACATATAATGACTGCAAGGTTCCTTTCAAAACTCTCTTTGTTGAGTAATCATGCTGACTTCCTTTCTTTGTTGAGAGAAATGTACCACTCCCTGTCCAGAACGTGGAAGAAAATTGACATCAAGGGCTCACGACTCCTGTCCCAAGAGGAAGTAATAAAAGAGGCAAGAGCGCCTGCTCCCTACCATTCCTTTCCCAGCACCAAGACAGCAGCAAGAACCCCTGTGCCTCTAGTTGGAGAGATCATCCAAGAGTCCCACCTTCAGTTCCTAGGAAATTTAGGGACAACAAAACTCTTTTGGCCAAGCTTCCTTTTTTTGGTGGGGGGGCGGGTGCTAAAATTTCCATTTTGTTACAATGAAAGAAACATCAGTTTTGTTTTTTTTTTTTCCCAGTCCAGCAGGAGGCAGCCAGTATTTTGGCCACTTGTCTGCCACTCCCTTTTGTCCTCACTGAAATGTGCTCACCTGGGGTTCTACACCCTAATTTGTGATTCTCACAAAGATCCTTGTTTTTCAAATATCAAAGTCCTGCCTGCTCTTTCCCCTTCCATTTTTGGCTCTCCGTTGTTATTTCATCTTGGATACACATTCCAGGAAGGCAACACTCTCTGCTTGCTTCGTCAGGTTACAAACAGCCACCTTGTGCCTCTCGGTGGGGAGCATCCAAGCACTGCGGTACCTGTGCCCCCCGGGGCATTAATGAGTTTCCTTCCATCTATGCAAGAATTGACCTAAATGTTTTGTGCAGCATAGAACGCTGTTCTTATTTAGAGGATCCAGAATATTTATGCCTATGGAACAGAGCTGCAAAGTTATTGGATTTCTCCTCCTTCTCTTGACCTAGTGTGTCATATTCTTTGACATTATCCTCTCTTATCTTTGGTTTTATTCTAATTCCTCAGAAATATCTTTTCACTGTCATCTTGTCTGGGAGCCCTTTATCTTGTCTAATAAACCAGACTGTAAAGAATCGTTCCCCCATCGCCTTTCATCTTTGGGAGGAGAGGAATGAGTGTGTCCTTGCCAGCTCATATCCTCGGGCCAGACGAGGGGGTCACCCACGAGTTCCCATGTGCTTGCATCGCTAATGAGCCAATATCCTTCCTGGCTTCCTCTCTGTATTTCTCTTTTAAATACTCCCCAGCCCTTGCCTCTCCCCCAAGTTTGTTTTTAGGTCTTCTTTTTATAGAGTTCTCTGCCCACTACTCTGGGGAAGGGTCAAGCCTAAAATACTGGCATTTCCAGGATCATGGTAGAAGGGTCCTGTGAAATAAAAATGTTAGAGACCTCTAGGTCCACATTCATCCTGGCGATTGTTCTATTTTGAGAGCCAAGACTGGGGTGGTCCCAAATCACGTTTATCTGGAGAGGTGCACTTCTCTCAGTTGTGAGGGCGAAATAAACTTGAAATGGCCTCAGAGATCCTAAACTGAGTGCCTACCCCTTCAACACACCTGAGTTTGGTTCATCATTTGGGGACTGCTAGAAAAGGTCCCACTTGGGGAATCTTCTGCCTTTCCTAGGTGTGGCTAGACCTGAACATCTTCCAGGCATTCACCTGTTTCCGTCTCTCATCAGAGGCCTAACCCTCTGTGAGTATGGTCTCTGGCATGCCTTTCATTTGGAACCATCTGCTTTACTGGTAAGAGCCCTGGCTGTGCCTTGTCAACTGTGATTGTTTTTGTTTTTGTTTTTTTTTTTAAGTGACCTTTGGAGGTAGAAGTCCTAAGGAGCTGAGGCACAGTAACTGCATCTGCAGCTCCTAATTATGAGGGTGAAGTGGTATGGGGGTAGAGAGAGGGATGCAGGCACTGGAAATGGAAAAGAAGGAAAGAGTGTTGAGACCATGGGGAAAGATGACATTCCAGTTTTACCCGGGTCAGTCTCTAGCTCAACATTAACCGAGAACTGCTTGATGTGGTTTTGCCCAATGGACAAACAAGGTTTTCTTTGCTTCTCTCTAATTTGTTTTTGGGAGAGTAAAGGAGGGAGTTTGGTACCAGCAGGAAAGTTTTTATGTGTAACGCTTGTCAGGGTTACACACCTGTATCCACACCATGCCTGGCATCCAGGAAGCCAATGGAACGTCTTTGTGAGTCTAGAATAATAGATGGCATCTCATTGTCCATCGAGTTTCAAGGTTTAGGAAATCCAAAGGGTGTGAGGTTGTTGTGTTGTTATTTCTTTCTTGACCTTTTGATTTGGAAAGTGGCAAGAGTTTCTCTGTTTGACAGCTCTACCCTTAAAGACCTGAGATCAGTAGAAGGAGGCTTCATGGTGGCGGGAGGAGAGAGAATTGTATCAGGAAACCTGGGCATGAGTCCTGAGTTGGCCATTTGGTGGTGATGGGTGGGGACCTTGAGCAAGTTTACTTCATCCTCTAGATTACGGTTGATAGTCTTACCCATCCCTGAGGGTTTCATAAAGATAAAATAAAATGAGGTAGATTGAAATAATGAGGAAATTGCTAAGCGACTTACAAGTAGTGGTTGCAGTGATTACCAACAACAGAGTTGTAGTTTCAGGGTTCTTGAGTTGCCCTCCTGCCCCTGCCGATCTTAGCTACTTGAATTCAGAAAGGAGAACTTGGCAGTGTGTATGTGTGTGTGTGTGTGTGTGTGTGTGTGTGTGTGTGTGTGTGTGTGTGTAGGGTTTCAGGGGAGTGAACCTACCTCTGAGCTTCATCCTTAGCCCTATTTTACTTTTTTAAATTTTGAAACAGGGTCTCACTAAGTTGCGAAGGGCTTCACTAAGTTGCTGAGGCTGGCAGCAAACCTGTGATCCTCCTGTCTCAGCTTCCCAGGTGCTGGGATTAGAGGTGTGTACCACCACTCCCAGCTAGAATTTGGCCTTTCTGAGGAAGCCATGCCTTTAATTTTGAGACCCAGGGTGTCAGGTGCAAAACAAAAAGTAGCAGGAAGCCATGTGTCCTAACAGCCTCCGGAGCTCCCAGGTCTGGCTGGACCTGGTCATGTGTAAGGATGTTTAACAGACGAAAACAAAGAGGCAGTTGAAAGCAACCAACTCAGGCTCAGGATGAGCATGCCCATCTCAACTCCAGTTAAATACTGTGCAAGTAGGGACAACATACTGAGTCAGGGTGTTCCTTGACAGACCCAATTGTCTTCTGAGTTCCCAACTGGACCAAGTAGAAGCCAGTTTGGTTTCCATGGGGTCAAACACTTTCAGACCTCTCTCCCATTAGAAGTCAACTTTCTTGAGAGAATATAGAGAAAAGAATGGGAAGAAATCCATTCTGAACGTGATTCATGTTCCCTCCATTCTCTCATATATATGAGAATTACAGAGAATTCTTTGGAGAAACCCCTACCGTTTCCACCTCCCATTTGTTCTAAATCCTTGTGGAATGTACCCTCACCAGGTGCAGAGTAGCTACTTATGAAAAACATCAATCAACTATGGTGTCTTTTCAATCTGATCTAGTTGATGGAACTCCACTTACACATACGATTTTGCAATTTTGCTCCCACTAGATGGACAGGCTGTTTGGGCCCTGCTTCCTTAGCAAAGATCTGGGATGACACGGTGAAAAATGCTCTCCCCTTTCGTGGAGTCTCATGGTCTGCCGGAGCTTCCCACCTGCAGACGCAGACCTGCTTTGGAGATGGTAGACATCTACACCTGCAAACTGGCTTTGCCATTCTGTGGAAGGTATTGGATCCGAGTAACGAAGGCAGCCAGAGTTCATACACCTCGATACAGGCTGGGAGGGGGAACGGGGTTTGCAAGAGATCTGTGTCCTTTGTGGTGAATCTCGTTTCCCCAGCATAGTTATAGAATTTAAAGTTAGTTATTAGTCTTGGGAAGGTTGTACAGAGAGGTGAGGAAAGAGGAGTCCCAGGGCAGGCCCATGGGAAGAGAGGACATCCTGCCTGAAGCCTCTGCCCCAGCCCATGTCATCCATTATTTGTTTCTCTTGGCTTCTCCAGGAGTTTTAACCATTCCTTGACTTGCTGTGATTCCTCCCCACCCAAGCGGATGTGTGGCATCCTTGTTTGTGAGTGCATTCAGCTCAGGGGCTGGCGGGTCCCAGATGCTCGAGGGTTATTATGAAACACTAAGAAGAGGCCAAAGCAGCAGCTACCTGTCGAGCTGTGGTTGGTGAGCAGGGAGTGTTTTCTTAGCAAACAGACTTGGCCTTGCCTTTGGTTTCTGCAGGGGGCCAATTCCTCTGCTCATTCACTTTATCTTGTGTCAAGAGAAGCAATTCACAAAGCACACAGCCAAGAGCCGGGAATGAAATTAGAGTGGGTATTTTGGCTGCCAAACCCAAGGCGGGCGGAAGAGCAGAGAGGGAATACGAGCCCAGAAGAGAGGCTAACCTTTGTCCCACATTTCCAGAAATCTGAAGATGGTCCAGCCGAAGCCCTGTTACCATTAACCTCCTGATGCTAATGGTGGCTGGTTTGCATTTCTGCTAACCTTTCCCGGCTTGGCGTCTGCCGCTGACAGAGGGACACACATGTCTCCTCTACTCAGAGGTTTCAAAAGTCACAGAGAAAACATGCAATGCAAAAAAAACCCTGAATGTTTGTGCTGCAGCCAAAGGCGAGGGAGAACTTTGGACTAGCCTTTAGGGGCAAGGGGTTTGGGGATGAGGATTAATCCTTTTATGCACTGAATTAACATTTCTCCTGAGTCTGCAGTGTGTGCCAGGCACAGTACCACGCTGGAGACACAGAGATGCAAAGAATCAGCCCCAGCTCTTAGGAAGCCCCGGGCCAAGGGGGTATGTAAGAAAGGCGTCTCTCTAAGGCCTGCAGATCCATTGTGGTTGAATGTTAGGGAGCTGGGCTAGTTTTTTTTTTTTAACTTCTTATTTTGAGATTATTTTAGATTCACATGCAATTGCAAGAAAGGACACAGAGATGCTTTATCATTCCGCCACAGGTGACAGTGTGCCTCAGTGTGGTACAATGTGGCAGACTTTTCAATGTGTTTTCTCTGCACTGTCTCTCACCCCCTCTTTTCTTCTTCTAAGTGGACCTTTCTCATCTCAGTATTACAGCTTTTTCATGCTGCAGGGTCTCTGCAGTAAGCAGACAGTCATTAAATTAGTCAACAAAAGTATATTACCTTGGCGACTTGCATGCTTGGAGACTGGTTCTGGCAGGAGGAAGTTTCTGAGATCCTCCTCAGCCTTGCTTTCTCATAATTTACTTGTAGCTCACTGGCTTAAAAGACATAATAGCAATTGATATTATTATAATGGTAGTTGCATGACCGAGTCTTTGCCATGGGCCGGGCCCTGTACCTGGGCTTTGTATGTATTTACTGTATCTTATCCTCAAAATAGCTCTGTGCAGCAGGTCCTGTGGCCATCTCCACTGAGGCCGGGAGGTTAAGTGACATCGCTGCTATTAGCAGAGCCAATATTGTCTAACCTGGCAGCTCCTGTCTTTAACTTCCACTTCAACAAAGGAAGGAATTGAAAATGGTGGGCTCTCAGGAACCCAGGCAGGGTTGTGGGAGCAATGTCAGCAGAGCAGGGACTCTCCAGTGTCCCTCAAAGCACACTCCAGTCCTATTCCCTTTTTCCTTCCCCATTTTCACTCAAAGCTGAGCCTGGTTATCTTTATGAAACCATTTTAATAGGCCCTCGGAAAGAGCCCGGGGCTGTGAGCAGAGCTCTAGGGTCATAATATGTGTAGATTAATACTGGGTAGACTTCTCTAGTAGTTTACTTTTAAGCTTCTTGAATTTATATGAACAAGTCCCCAGAAGTTCTCGTCTCATTAATCTGGTATTTATGGTGATCAGAATAGGGATTGGGATGGAATAAGCTTTTCTAGCACAGACTGGAGGAAAAGGATCTGGTAAACACGTCAATATGGTGAAAGGGAACCCACTCCTCATAAGCACTTGGATGACATCCATCTGCAGCTGTGCGAGCCTTATTTATTTATTTATTTATTTATTTATTTATTTATTTATTTATTTATTTATGGGAAGAAGGTCATTAGGGATTGGTGAAGTTGGGAAAGGCATGGAGAGTTCACCACATTTAGCGAGCCAGGATGTAAACCCTGACCCCAGCCCTCTTCCCTGCCTGCCTTGCTGCCCACACACCTGAATCACAAGCTCAGGTGGGCTTTTATCCACAGGGGATGGGAAGAAGAAGCTGCTTCTGGGAGGGATGAGTGAGAGAAATGTCACTGGAAAAGACTGAGTCTGGGAGAGTGGTCGCTGCACTTTGGTGGGGGGAGGAGAGGCTGGGGCAATGTTTACTCGTGGCCTTTCCTCTTAGAGAGCAAGCTGGTATCTTTATGTTCGTGACAGTGCTCGTTTGCGTTTCCCATTTTTCTAGCAGGGTCCCAGAATGTTGTTGCTTGCAAGCAAGTCCTCCTTGGAAGCAAGGCTGAAACACCACCTTTTGGAGCGCTGGGCTCCCCTTGGGGTCTTCAGCAAGTCCTCCTTTCCCAGGCCTCCCTCAGTCAGCCAGGTCTGGCCCCTTCCTTCTTAAATTCCTGGGTATCTTCTCTTTTTGGGTTGCTATGTCCCTGCTCTAAGCAGGACAAGAAAACAGCCTGATCCTTCCCTTTTGTTCTCTGCAGAATTCCCACCGAGGGCAGGAGACAAGAGGCAGTCCTCTCTCTTTCTGGCCATACACCTGGAGGTCAGAAAATCTGGAATTCTCATGATAATTCACACAATAGCCTCTTTTGTGTGATTTAAGTTCGGTGTCAACATTGAACAAATTTCACATGAAAATCACAAGCCACAATTCTTCATGGAGAGTTAGGAGGAGCCATGCGGTGGCTGCTCCCTGAAGGCTGCCCTTTCCCAGGTGGCCAGCGTCCCAGGGTCTGTGTTCAGCTGCTGCCATTGACCGCCCTACCTGGCGACCATTGGACCCAGAGGAAAGGCAGATGGTCCGGCTGGGTTCTGTTCAGCTGCTCTGCGGGCACCCTCTCAGGGGACTCATCTACTCTTGATGGAGCAATGATGGTGCTCAGGTAGAAAGGGTCTTTCGATCTGACAAGCTCGCAGCCAAGAAGAGATGAATGAGAAACGGTGCAGGAGAAAGGGCCTTGCCCGCAGCCCATTAGAACTGCAGTGTAGGCACTTCCACGTCCAGCCGACCAAGAGCCCCTGATGAAATGTCAGGGAAGAGTGAGAACCCTCGCTCCTCCGCTGCAGCAGCTTGGATGTCTTCTACTGCTGCTTCTTCCACCTGGTTTCTGGGAGTTTCCTATCTCTCCCCGGGTGTGACCTGTTCCGATGTCTGATGCTGAGTGACATCCTGGATGTGGTGGAGGAAGGGCTCTTATCTCTAACATTGCCCAGCATTGTTCCTTCCTGCCTTCCCCACTGCATCCCACGCCCCCGCTGTGCCCGACCACACCCCACTCTCCTTCTTTCTCTGTCCATCTCTGTTTACCCCTCCCTTTAATTTTACTTGCCTCATATTCTGTTTTGGTGTTTCTAGCAAAATTCCCCAGCTGGTCCTGACTAGTTCTCCTGGCTAAGGCCCCGCCCTCCATCCCTCTTGGGTGTCCATCTCCTCTCCTAGGCTGTGAGAGGTGTTTTCCAGCTGTGTAGAGCACTGAGCTTTACCCCACGAAACGCTATGCCTCAAGATTCTTCACTGTCCTGCAGCACCCGCTCCGAAGTCTGGGCACATTCGAGAGAGAGAGTGCTTCACAGCCCAGGCGGCGAGCTTATACCTGAAAGATCTGGCAGTGTTTGGAGGAAATGGGGATTTAATTAGCGTTTCCTTTTATGCCACTACCAATATGCTCCTGTTTCATTTCTGGGGTGGTGTGGGTATCCTCTGGTGACTAATTACATGAGATTTCTCTTCTTTGTTAAACTCCGGTAAACACGCACAATATATAAAGTTGAAACTGGCTCCGTTGCCAAAAGTGAGACTCTTCATTTGAATAGGGACTTATTTCTCTTCTCTTTAAGGAGGTGGTAGTTTCATGTATTTGTGTTTTACCATGGGGTGGGTGATATTTGTAAATTTTTTCTTTCTCTTACAGGAGGTTAACAATGAGCAATCAAAACACATTATTCTTTTTTTGTTGTTTGGTTTCAGAAAGGTTGCAATGAAGAAAAAAAAAAAAAACCCTAGAACCAAAAGGGAACTTATATTTAGACTGTTGAGGTGTGCCTGGTTTTCCAACCTTCATCTAAATGTATTTAGTTAGTCCAAGAGCAGAGTTTTGTGGGTGTGTGTAAAGGTTAGGTACCACTCCTTGTCACGAGGGAAGTATTGGCCCTTTTCCTGCAGTGTGTGGGGCCTGTGTGTGTTCCTAGATGTCCTTTTAAATCAGCCACCAAGACTTCTGGGATGCACCAACCCAGACAGAGAACTCAAGGTGACACCAGGGACGGAGAAGGGAGGCCTGAGCTGAAGGAAGAGGACCCACTTGGCACCTGACCAACTGCTGGGTCCAAGGCTGTGACTGTAATATCCATTTTTCAGATGATGAAGCCAAGGCTAGGTACAGTAAGAAGTCTCTGCAGGGCTGCAGGGGCGGAGGAGAAGGAGAAATGGGACTTCATGGGTATAGGGTTTCAGTTTGGACAGATGAAGAAAGATCTGGAGATGGATGATGGATGATTCTATGGTTACATAGCAGTGTGAGAATGTACTTAATGGTACTGATCTGTACATTGAAAAATGGTTAAATGCTATAAATATTTCATTGCAATGAAAAGAAAGTTTCATAACTGCTAGTCGTCCATGAAGAAAGACAATAATTCAAATGAATGGACAAACAAGTTGTGGTAGAGCTGTCAATACAATGGAATATTAGTCAGCCTTAAGAAGAAGGAAATTACCTGGGCGCAGTGGCACACACCTGTAATCCCAGTACTTGGGAGGCTGAGACAAGAGGATCACAGGTTCCAGGCAAGCCTCAGCAATTTAGCATCCAGGTCCTCAGCAACTTAATGAGACCCTGTTCCAAAATAAAAAATAAAATAGGCCTAGGGATGTAGCTCAGAGGTAGGACACCCCTGGGTTCAATTCCTGGTATCAATGGAGCTGTGCACTGTCCAAGCCTGGTGCTGCTTTGATGGTGTTAACTACCTCCCTGGAAATGCAGTGCATATAAGAACCAGGAAGGATTCTCCCTGTCCTGACAGATGCCCACCATTACCGCACGCCAGAGAGCAAAAGGCAGCCTGATAGAGACTTGACCTCTGGGCACAGAAGACGCAAACACAAATGCCAGCTTGGAAAACGGATTAATGATTTAAATGGTCCGAGGGAAAGAAAATGCTATTAGTGCTAGCTTGGCTTACTGAGAAGGGTCCATTAATTCACATACAGGAGTTCCAGGGGGAGAGATGCTGTCCTAATTATGTCTTGGGTAATTTGGTCATTTAAATGGCTAACCAATTTGCAACTAGGTTCTTCCTGGAGCTTTCGCATCTTTATTGACCGCCGTTCCCTCCCGCCAGGAGCCGCACTGGCTCTTTGTGGGAACGTTGGCTTGTCTCTGCCTAGTACCACGCCTCCCCCTCCTCAGTCACATGACCCTGCTGCTTTGCCGTGGGATTGGAAATATGTCTAGCTGGAATAATCGCCTACGTTAGCAGGATTCTTGTAGCCTCCGGAAGGTACGAGGCCAACTACCATGTTTGTAGTGTCTTCCACGAATAGCTGCGATGGGTAAGGATCAAACAATTATCCTTCAATTAAGGGGAGATTTAGAATCTGTCAGATCCCATCCTTGTGAGAGTCTTCCTGTGGGGGGCTAGGTCCACACCTGCAGCCAGCGTCCTACTGACTGGGCAGGATCCCCTCCCAGACATGGCCTTCCCATGCCCTGTGTGAACTCTGAACTCATCAGGACCCTGGCCTGGGTCTCACACTCACCGATGACACCCCAGGCTGTCCTTGCTGGTATTTAACCCAGACCATGTAAGAAGTACAGCCAGTCTGTGGTGGAGAGAGCTTTAGGATCCAAGACTCTGGCTTTTTGCCTACCCTGATCCCTGATCCCTGACACCCGATAGGAGCAGAGACATTGAAAGTCTTAGGAGTGAGGAAATGTGATATTCTTTCCAAAGCAGGGGAAATAAGGAACAAAGAATGTCTATTGTCAAGTTTTTCTTTAATGTTAACCACAGACAAAATCTACTGTTTATTTTGTCCCAGGCACTGTGCTACGCTCACAGAACCTGATCTTTCATTTAATCCTTAGGGTAACCCTATGAGTATAGCATCATTGTCTCCATTTTATAGTTGGGAGAAACAAGAGTCTTGGTGACTTCCCTCAGATCACACAGCCAGCAAGTCAGAGACACAAGATTCCAATCAGGTTTTCCCATGTGAATTTCCATATTCCTTAGTATTGCACAGCTACTCAGGGACTGGGGTCCATTAAAGAGCTTAAAAAAAATATAGTCCAAAGTACTAGTGATTCATATTATGTTGTTATTAGTTGGCTTTTTAAAAAATGATGTATATGCCAGATGTGATGGTGAATGCCTGTAATCCTCGTACTTCAGAGGCTGACAGGAGGATTGCAAGTTTAAGGCCAGCTTTGGCACCTTTCTGAGGCCCTATTTCAAAATAAAATAGGGCTGGAGATGTAGTTCAGTGGTAGAGTACACCTGAGTTCAATCCCCAGTAACACACACACACACACACACACACACACACACACACACACACACACCCCTACCTCTTTACCTCCCTACCTTTGAGGTCTTGCACACTCTGTGACGTGATGTATTGGTGATTAAAGATGCAGGTGGAAGCCAGATGTGGCAGCACACACCTGTAATCCCAGGATTTAGGAGGCTGACACAGGAGGACACAGGTTCAAGACCAGGCTCAGCAACTTAGACTCAGCAATCGAGTGAGACCCTGTTTCAAAACAAAACAAAACAAAACAAAACTGTAAAAAGGCTGGGGGGAATAACTTGGAGGTAGAATGCCTCTGGGTTCAAACCCCAGTACTACAAAATATGATGATGATGATGATGATGATGATGATGATGATGATGATGATACATATGGGGGGCACAAAAAGAGCAGATGGTCTGGATGTGGGGGTGGCGAGCAGAGTCACCACAGAATGGCAGGACCCTTGCTCTGAAGCAGTTCTAAGCCCTTGAGACAAGGACAGAGAATTTGCTCCCCTAGCTCTGTGCCCTGCCCGGCCCGCTTCCCACCTTCCGCCAGCAAGCGTGGCCATCCCCCAAGCACAGCCGCACTCTGAGTTGTCTGCCCTGCACTTCACACTGTGGTTTCAGGTCAGGACTCTCTTCCTCTACGTGGCTTAGGCCACCACAACCACCACCATAACCAGCACCATTGGGACCCCCATATTCAGAGCTCCCCAGCTCCCTGTTGGGCAGTTACCCTGGGCGTTGCTCCAGCATCTGGAGCCAGCATGCTGCCAATCACCGTCTCCCCGCCCCACAGCACCCCCACTCCACCCTTCCCTCCCTGGTCCGGTACTCTTCCCCACCTCCAGCTCTTGTATTCTATTTCTAGCTTGTTCCCAGCCTGTGAATCCTACCTTTTCACCGTCTCTAGCACCCAACCCTTCCTCTTCCTCACTCAGCATCTCTGCTGCATGCCCTGCTAAGGACCTCCTGATTTGCACACCGTGTGCGCCCGATGACCCTGATTCATGGCCATTTCAACAGACGAGAAGAGTCACTTTGGAGCTGGTATCCCTACCTTCTTTCTTTCCACTCCACGCCATCCTATGCTCTTGCCAGGTGAAGGTTCCCAAAGTAAAACCCAGATCACACAAGCTCTGCCAACAAGAGTTGATGGTCTGGGACGTCTGGGGCTTTCCGCAGTCTCCTTTCCAGGCTCCTGTTCTGCGGTCACGTCACTACACCAGAAATAGGAGCAGTGCCAGCTAGAGCAGTGATGCGAATAGTAGTAAAGCAACAGCACAGCAAAGGGAGTGGTCGGGTCACGGGCCACTTTCTGTGGACTGAGCGTTGCTGCAAGTGCTCTCCATCTAGGAACTCATTTAATTCTCATAACCACTGGAGGAGTATTAGCGTCTTCTCTTAGGGCATCGCTTGGTATCGCCGGCCATACCTGGTGTTTTCCTCCTTAGGAGCCTCTTCTCCCATGGTTGCCCCGTCTGGTCTATTCTCCTTCTGGACCTCTCCAGGTAAAATCTTACCTTTCCTCGGGCTTGTGCGAGGCACCCCATCATTCTGCTATCTCTCCGATACTCTCCCATTAGTGGGATCTTTTTGTTTCTGCTTCTGTCTCATTCCTCTCTTCATTTTCTGCCAGGTGTTGTAGGCATGTGTGCACATGGGTTATCTTGTCTGGGCTTGGGAAAACTCTCCGGTGCCTGGACTGTTTCCTCTGAATCTGTATTTCCTGTAGCATCTAGCAGGTACTTTTCACATAGTAGGTGCTGGATATATTTGGTCATTTGAACTGCAGTTAAAAGGAGCGGATTCACACGTTCCAGATTCTTTGGCTGTGGTCGATGTCATTCATATACTCTAGTGCCTTCCAGCCGAAAGGCTAGATAAACCCAATCAAATCACAAAGACTAAAGGTGCCAAGCTGAGACAGAGACAAAACCCTCTCTCGCTTGCTCATCAGTATTCAGTAATTATCTGTGCTCTTTAAGAGAAGCACACAGGAGAGGCCTTGGTGGAGAGATGCCCTTTGCTTGAGGGAAAGGAGAGGATGGATGTGTTTTTGTGACTATGTTAATAACACACATGGGACCCAAAGGCACCGATTCATGATATGAGGAACAGGCAGGAAATTCTGGGTCTGGAAGAGGTGTCCCCAATATGAGTCTGTCTTTCTTGTGCTGTGTTGACTTAGTTTTGAAGAATCAAGCATTATTAGTATAGTTCATTCTTACGAGTGGATTAGCTTCAAGTAGGAAGCGGTTGGAGGCAAGAAGACCTGGGAGGGGGGTCTCTGACCTCCTCCCCAGAGCCTGCATCTCTGGTCTCCTTAACTCAGCCTATTCCAGTCCACCTTGTCTTCCTCCACAAACTTCATCTTTGTTCTACTCTGCTCTTTTTGTGCCATCCTGCTGTTTAAATGACCACACTGACTCCATCCAGGTCCTGGTTTCCCAAATTAAGCCATATTCATTCCTGTGCTGGACTCTTTGCCTTCTAAGGCATAGGCCGACATCTACGCCTTATAAGAAGCCTTCCTTGGCTTTTTCAATCAACACTGCTGTTACTCCCTCTTTCCCAACTTTTGCCAAATATGGTCTGTAGCACACGGTTTATCCCTCAGTTATGGCTCACATATCATGGCTCGTTGTTTGTTGGGTGTTGGTCTTCTCTCCCAAGTGCATTGGGGTTTTCATGGGGATGGTGGCTTCATTACATTTTTCTTCTCTGGCCCAGCATCCCTTCAGACTATGTTGAACATATATAACATATTAACATATACACACACACATAAATCAGGATTGGTTAAATAGTGGAAAATTGGGGATGTTGATAGCATTTTTATAGCTACTTTGTTCTGAACGATAATGTGTGAGCTACAGCTTGGTTTAGTCTGGCTATTGAAATAGTTTTCCTGCATTTAAGAGAGCAATATTTTTGTTTGTTTTTTTAAAGAAAAGTAAAATATTGAATACTTTAGCAAACATCCAGTTATTATTTTTGTAACAAATAATTCCAATAAGGCCGGGCGTGGTGGTGCACACTTGTAATCCCAGCATTCGGGAGGCTGAGACCTGAGGATCTGGGTTTGCTGCCAGCCTCAGCTACCTAGTGAAGCACTCCACAACTTAGTGAGACTCGGTTTCAAAATAAAGAATTAAAAAAAAAATAGGGCTGGGGGTGTAGCTCAGAGGTAGAATGCCCCTGAGTTCAATCCCCAGTACCGAAAAAAAAAAAAAAATTCCAATAAGGGCATATTTTAGCAGTTTGTCAGAGGTGCTGGTTCATGACTGTGGCCAGGCACCCCAGGAGGCAGAGCAGAGCTTGGCGCCCTGGCAGGGGGATTCTGACACTGGGTTCTCACAAGGTCTCCCGGATCCTTTCTCCCACAGAAGGGCCCTGTTATAGTTAGATATGAAATGTCCCTTAAAGAGCTCATTTGTTAATATTTAGAGCTGATGGAATTGAGTCAAGAGGGTTGTAATCCCAGTAGTGGATAAATCCATTGTGATGGATTTATCTGGGGTGCAGCCTTGGAGATTATATGGGGTTCCTCCTCCCCCTGCTCGCTCTCTCTTGCTTCCCAACTCCATGATGTGAGGAGCCCAGACCATGTGCTCCCCCTCTCTCCACCTCCCGCTCTGTGCCAGGAGATCCACAGCCCCTGGCTTTACATGGACTGAACCTGAAATCATAAGAAAATATCTTCTTTCCTTTAAATTATGTTTACTGAGGATTGAATCCAGGGGCATTCAACCTCTGAGCTACCCCCCCCCCAGCCTTATTTTTAATTCTTTATTTTGAAGCAGATTCTTACTAAGTTGCTGATGGCCTCACTAAATAGCTGAGGGTGACTACGAACCTGCAATCCTCCTGTCTCAGCCTCCCAAGTACTGAGATTACAAGTGTGTGTCACCATGCCCAGCTACGTGGCCAGTCTTTTAGATTATAGCTGCAAGAATGCCAACTAGAACAGGCCCCCTCTTAAGCTCCAGCCCCAGCCCAACAGGAGGCTCCTATCAGACCCTCTCAGAGTGCTTGTGTGCCAGAATCCAGCATTTCAGAGGCAGTACTGGGTCATGGGTATCCTGAACTAGTGAGTCCTCAACTGAGGGGGTGGGGTGTTCCCCCTATGCTCCCTCGACTGTCTTCATAAAGGCCCAGATTTGCCTTCCTGAAAAATGGGATAAATAGATAGTAAGGAATTATTACCCTCAGCCCCTTTTTCTTTTTCCAGGAAGTCACCCCACTTGCAGTGGTTGGAGGTGGCGGGAAGTTCACTGCTGTATTCCACACACTGAGCTAAGGGCTGTATGTGTCTCCACATGGTGAATGCATGTAACAAGGTCTCGAAGTTTGGTGGCATTGATGGGAATCCAAGGCCTGCCTACCATGTCACCTATCAATGGCTATTTGTTGAATGAGTACAAGTGTGGGGATTGAGGTTACCTTTACTGTGGATGACTTAATTTGGTAGAACAGACGTCTTGTATAGAGCACTTTTTACTTAGGTTATCTTATAGAGTCTTCATAGCATTCTGTGATAGAGATCTAATTTATATGCTCACTTGCAGATGGAAATACTGGGGGGGGGGCTTAGGGATAAGTAACTTGCCCCGAATCACACATCAAATAAGTATCAGAGAGCCAGGCATGGTGGCACACACTTGTAATCCCAGCCCTTGGGAGGCTGAGACAGGAGGATCCCAGGTTCACGGCCAGCCTCAGCTACTTAGTGAGGCATTCTGCAACTCAGTAAGACCCTGTTTCAAAATAATGAATAAAAAATAGGGCTGGGATGCTTAGCTCAGAGATAGAATGCCCCTAGGTTTAATCCCTAGTGCCAAAAAAAAAAAAAAAAAAAAAAAAGTGTCAGGAGCAGAACCAAGAATCCAAATCAGATTCCCGGATTCTATACTTCACACTCCTTCTATTTTCCTTTTATAAAGTAGAACTCCATGTGAAAGAGATAATTCTAACTCCTCAGACTTGTAGACCAGACCATCAGACGAGACAAACCTGGTTTCCTGGATAGGGTGGGATGAGATGGGTAAACTGGAAATGTGTTGGGACAATTTCCACCCATAGTTTGAAAATTTATTTTTGTAAAAAAAATAGAACCCCCCTTTTCAAAAATTGTTATGTGGAATGCCAACATAAAGCAAATAAACGGGTAGCTGCTCTGGCTGAGGATGGGATTTAGGGCTTCAAATTCATTCTACTTAGTCTCCCTATTACCTATAGCAGAACAACGCAAAAACCATGCATTCAGCCCAAGCTCATTATTTTATTTTATTTTTTGGAAATACTGGGGATTGAACCCAGGGACATTCTACCTCTGAGCTATATCCCTAGCCCTATTTTATTTTCTAAATTTTGAAACAGGGTCTTGCTAGTTGCTGAGAGTCTCACTAAGTTGCTGAGGCTGGTCTTGAACCTGCATTCCTCCTGTCTCAGCCTCCCAACTACTGGGACTACAGGCATGCACCACCACACCTGGCTCCAAACTTGTTATTTAAAAAATGACAAAACTGAGTCCCAATGAGGCTGTGTGACCTGTCCAAGACTGGGCAATGAGCTGGGGCGGAGTGGGGATGAACTTTTGGGTCTCCTGAAGCCCCAACCTCCATGGTAATTGATCATAGCATGTCCCTCAGGACAACATTCCAGACAAACCCAAAAGCGAATGTGAACCAGACGTGGTGGAAAGACATCCAGATTACTGGGTTCTCAGGAAGGACTAAGAAAACGCATGAGGCGAGGCAAGTGTTTAGAGGAAAGGCAACCAGAACTTCTGCTTGAAATAGAAGAGACTTTATACTGGTGACAGGAAGGGGAAAACGCTTCAACTCAGGCATTTTCGTTTTTCTAACTATACCAACAGTACATTTGCATTGTAAAAATAACTTGGAAAATATAGAGAAATGTAAGAAGAAAATAAAAACCATCCATATTTCCATGATGGAGACATAGCTACTCAAAGCTGGGCATGACCCCTTATCTCTTCCATTATTTTTCTTGTACATGGTGCAGATATACCTTAGTGGTGTCAACTTGTTTTACATGTTGTCTTATGTTATGCTTTTTGCTCCGTAACAATAGCCTGTGCATTTTTCCTTCTCACCAATATATTGTTGAAAATTGCATACATGTCTTTCATTACAAAAGTAATATATATTCATTGTAGAAATTTGGGAAACTACAGTTAAGCACTAAGAAGAAAATACAAATCATTGATAATCTTAATACTCAGAAATAACTATTGCCAGCATTTTAGTGAATATTCTTATAATCTTTTTTATTAAATTTACTTATATGTAGATATTCTTTTTTTTTTTTTTTTTTTTTTTTTTTTTTT
>PVLC010001233.1:59300-151640 GCA_004027655.1 Graphiurus murinus | reverse complement strand
GTACTGGGGATTGAACTCAGGGGCATTCTACCTCCGAGCTATACCCCCAGCCCCATTTTTTATTCTTTATTTTGAAACCGAGTCTCACTAAGTTGCGGAGTGCCTCACTAGGTAGCTGAGGCTGGCCGCGAACCCGGATCCTCCGGTCTCAGCCTCCCGAATGCTGGGATTACAAGCATGCGCCACCACGCCCGGCTCCTCTTGTGTGATTTCCTTAACTACATTGCACATAAAAAAAAATTTCTTGTTTCAGATCAAACATCTTGCCCACCAGTTTGATGCTGGTCCAGTTTGCAGTATCTCTGTTCATATGAGAAGGAATAGACCCTGGTCATCTCTTACAGGGTCTTTCGCTCACCTTCCTTTTTAGGCTACATTCCCCCATTGATCTTTTTTAGGGGGTGAACTCATTGGGTTTTCCCTCTTTTTCCATAGGCTATTCTCAGCAGCTCAGAGAAATATCTCCTCAGTCTTAGAGTCCCTAACTGAATCTGTAGGTTTGTTTTTTTTTTTTACCAATAAACAAACAAATAAACAAAAAACACCAAAAAGTTGTATGTAATGTTCAACCACACTTATTTATCCATGAATCAGAAATTTGGTTGATGAAAGCATTGAACTTCAAATCATAAATAATTTTTAACTAGAGTTTTTTCTTATTCCAAACAAAGCCTTTGAAAGATGATAAATATGTTTCCTAAGCAAAGCAATCACCTAGCCTATTTCATCAAGTAGTCCTTGTGTGATTCACACTCCAAATACACTCTCCATGTCAAGCAGTGCTTGTGGAACAATGGCGATTTGTCCTCAGACTCTCAAATAAACAAAGTGAGAGCCTGCTTAACCCAAGTGTGTGTTCACTCTTTCTTTGTTGGCAAGAATGGTGGTGCTCGAAAGTCATTGCCAAGAGATTTGTACTCTTTTATTGAGAGTTCCAGGAAGGCAGAGGATTCTGGGTAATATGTTAATTACCAAAAAGAAATCTTTCCATTTTGGGCCCCAAACTTTTACTTTCATAAAAATGTCAGTAAACCATGAGAGTTCTACTTTTGTTAATATTTGCATATCTTTTCTTGAGGCAGCATAAGAAAATGAAGTTATAGACAGGCATGGTGGTGGCACATGCTTATATTCCCAGTACTTGGGAGGCTGAGACAAGAGAATTGCAGGGTTTTGGCCAGCTTCGGCTACTTAGTGAGGCCCTGCTTCAAAATAAAGAATATAAGATAGGGCTGGGGGTGTAGCTCAGAGGTAGAATGGCCCTGGGTTCAATTCCGAGTACTGTAAGAAAAAAAAAAAAAGAAAGAAAGAAAGAAAATGTAGTTAATTAAGAGATAAATGTGTTACCTTTCCCCTGTTTATGAATGCTGAGGCAAATCTCACAATACTCCCATTTCTTTTTTTTTCTTTTTTTAGAGAAAAAAGTCCATTTCTTTGGGAACACTGTCTTTTGCTATCTCTTTGTAGGCTATCTGGGACCCTAGATTGTATATAGTATTATTGTGCCTGTAAATTAAGAAACCCAGTGACACAGATAACACAAGTGTAAGGCATGTTACCATGTGCATTATAAAAAGTGTTGAATCTTCTATAAAGGGATCTTTCCTTAGAAATAAACATTTCTTAGATAATAACTGCCTCCTTAAATTTTCTTGTTTTTAAAATTTAAAGACTTGTATTCTTATTATGACATTTAGGATATTGCACAAGCTTGAAGCAATTTCACTTTTATTTCCTACTGTGGCATAGACACATGAATTCTGCACAAGCCTTTGATTAACCACAATGATGGAACCAAATATGCTTTCATATCTTCCCATCTAGTGATCTAAATCTGCCTATTGTAATTTCTTTGGCTTTCTGTGCCAAACAGCAAGAAAAGTAGTTACATTAGCTACTAGAGAGCTCATTATCTTAATTTTCCTTTATGTTAAATTATATCATCTGGAGGTTTAGATGTCTTCAAATGTACCTTTAAATTGTAATTCTATTGGTGCTTCCCCATTACATCACATATGTGGGCTCATATTTCTTTAAAAATGGAATTAAACATATGTCAGTTGTAATAGTCTTGGGTTCTATACATAGGAGAAGTATTCACAGCATGTGCTACTCCTAGACTATGTTAAGATAGGTGCCACCATATGTGTTTAGTAACAGGCATCAAAAAGCCCCCTATAACACTCTCTTTTAATGATGCGCAATTTTTGAAAGTTTCATCTTCAGGAGGTACATTTTTAGGAGTCTGCTACAAAAAAAAAAAAAATCTTAGTACAAATTTTATAGGAATGCCCTTGGATTCTTAAACTACTGCCTTGTTCCAGTTACTGTTTGGACATGGGGACAGGGGTAAGTACACGAAATATAGACCTTATACAGTCATGTGCATGTCATAATGTTTTGGTCAATTGCATAGGTGATGATGGTCTCATAAGACTGTGTTGCTGAGTGATGTCACAGCTACCTTAGTTTGTGTAAGTATTCTCTGTGACTGTGCAATGACATTGCCTAGTAATACAGTTATCAGAACATATCCCCGTTGATAAGCATGGCCTAACTATATTTTATTTTAAATACCATGAGAAATTCTGGCCTCTTTCTTCTGCCTCCCAAGCCATTAACCTATTCAGTTAGGAGGATTGAAACACCTTCAGATAATACTTGACTTTATTATTATGAAGTAAATTCACATTATCATTAATTCTCCAGTTTTTTTTGCCACTACATACTTGAAGGAAACTTCTCCATCAGCAGAAATGGCTTACTGTGCAGCAAGCCCTGACTTTGTCCTGAGGGAATCAGTACCAGCAGGGGGAGCTGATGAGCAGTGGGGTGCAGTAGAGCATGAATAATTTGAAAGAAGCCAAAAGTCCCCTGTGTATTTCTGATAAAATAATTCCCCACTCTCATTCCAAATCCTTTGAAAAATCATTATACTTATTTCAATGAATTTGTCAAAAATTCGTAATATTCTCAACAACTGAATGATAAAAAATGATGTCTTGTTTTACATTTTTGGTCTGGAATATTTCTCCTGATATGTATAATTCTGACTTCCAAACTGGTGCACATATACTCTTAATTTACTCTAAACAGAATCTCCCTCTTTGACTCTCTTTTTCTTTCTTGTTGTGACCTCTCTTCCTCCATTTTACAATAGCAGTATGCTACTAGATGGTACGTTTTATTTACTATTTTCCTTCCTTTGACTTGAGTTTCTCTTCAGTGCAGAGGTTATGTCATTTCACTTGTCTCTGGAATTTATTGAAGGTAAATGACTTAATATATGGTCAATAAATTTTGAGAGAATGTAAAGACAGGGAATTTTGAGGAGATAGAAAAGGGAAGAGCCCAGGGTGAGATATTGCAGGCTGAGGTTGTCCTCCTGAGGAACACTCCAGGAAGGATATTGTGCAAGGCGGACACTGGAGACTTGAGGGAGATCAAAGGTTCATATAACGAAGAAACATTTTTCCAGCCTAATTTTCCTCAGGACTTGCCCCAAAGTAGCAACAACTTTATGGTTGCACAAAGCTTTATGTTTAGAAAGGCCCTGCATCTGTGTAATGTTTTGCTGCCATTGTTACATAATTCTTATTAATTTTTTTCAAAAGGGACCCTCATTTTTATTTTATGTCAGGCCTGAACACTATGTAATTATTGCCTCATTTATCTCCATTAAACTCTTCAAAATCTCACATGATCATAGTAGTGTAAGGGTTAAGATGTCAGCCAAGGCCTCCATCAAAGTGCTATGGAAAGGTGTACTTCTTTCTTTTTAATTGGGGCACTGTGATTGGTGCACTGTAATTAAGGCTCAGAGTAATAGATAGAAACACACATGCCCACAGCACTTGGTGTGTTTCCTTCCAGATCCTACCCGATTCTCTTCCCCTCCCCTTACATAATATTTAAATTGATATTGATAACTTTGTATATGAACTTAGCATTATTTGAACTGTTTCCTTCATTAAGTCTCCCCTTTCACCTCCCCAATTATTTTTCATCTATTCTATTGGTATCTCCCCTGAAGTCCCTTTGGTTTCCTATTTTTTCCCTAGCTTCCACATATAAATAAAAATGTATGGCCTTCTGCTTCCTGAGACTGGCTGATCTCCTCTAACAATATTCTTTAGTTTTATCATTTTTCCTCCCAACCAGCAATACTCACCAGTTTTTTAACCCAGCAGCAATACTTATCAGTTTTTTAACCCACCAGCAATACTCACCAGTGATACCAGATCTGTTTCTCTCATACATGTGGCAACATCTAAAGCTGACATAGAAGGAGGTGTTGGTTTCAATTTTTTATTGCCCATGGCAATTCTAAGAAAATATATTTGTTTCTTTTGCCCTTGATATGAAATCTATTCTGGGAGATCTTTGGCAAGGAATGTGAGGAATTTAACTTGGTTAAGGACCAGTGACACAGAGCTTCTGGATGGGCATCTGGATGTCCTGCTCTGTGGATGGCTGGATTTTCTTTTCATCATGCTGCAGTGAGAGAGATTCTATAAAGCAGTGAAGAACCACCAGTATTCAAATTCCAGTTCTACCACTCACCAGGTATGTAACCTTCAGCAAGTCCTATAACCTCTGAAGGATTGCTCATCTGTAAAGGGTTTAATACATGCAGCACTCAGGGTTGTCAGGAAGACTGTAGGAGTTAGTACGTGCAGTGTGCTTACAGCGACACATCGGACACAGTAATCAGTCAAAATCATCACTGGTATTAATATGGAAGAAGTGGTTAAGTTGCTCAAAGTTTGTGGGGAAGGGATCAGGGTGAATTTTTAATAGTTATGGAGGAGAAAAGGGAATAAGTAGACACATATCTTGGCATGCAGAGGTCTTGTCCTAAGTATACTTCCAACTCTGTATATGTCCTTAAGCAGGTCTTTGATGCTCTGGCAAGCATCAGTCAAGGGCTTTTGCTGTGTGAAAAAACAACTCTGGGAGCCAGGCCACTGGAGTGAGGCTATGCTAAAGCATTTTGTTTTAAGAGATTTATTTTCCTTCTGATGTTTCCCCATTCACTCAGGGCTGGGAATGGATGAGATCTTTAGAGTTTCCAAGGAATAAAAGAGAAGCTCACCAGCCATCTGGTGTTTCCAGGGGGCATCTGGAGGCTTTCCCCTGAAGGGTGCATCAGAGGAGCTCTCTCCATTACTCTCTGTTTCTCTCTTTCCCACACATCAGCTCAACACACAGAGGCACAAGCACACTCACATCAAACCTCAGCAAAATGACGAATTTGGTGGAATTTCTCTTCTGAGCACCCCGCCTCCTAGTTGTACACCCCATTTCCTTCTCCGGAGCATCATGGCCCTGTATCCGCCCTTACTTGTTAATTCACCACACAATATATTTCACAAATATGAAATACCTACTTGCAACAGGTACACGGCTAGATTCTGAGGATATGGTAAGCTCATCAGGTCTGTGCCCCATCTGGCTGGAAGAAACATACAAATGACAAGCAATGTTGTAATTACACTAAATTGCTAACAATTCTGACATTCCTAGGAGAGGAACTCCCAGGATGATGAAACAGAAAAGAGTAAGAAGAAAACAGTTTAGATAGGAAAACTGCAAGGTGCTTCTCTGAGGAGGTAGCATCTGGACTGAGATTTCTTCACTGTGTGTGTGTGTGGGGGGGGTGAAAGCAGGCCATGAAGAAGAAAGAGTAAGTTCAATTATCCAGAAGTAGGAAAGGGAATTGATGAACTGAAGAAACAGAAAAGGCCTGAATAGTACTAGATTGTAGAGAGATAAGGGATACATGGGAAGCAGGGGAAATGGGGTTGTTTTGAACATCTGGGCTATAGTAAAAGTATTGGATTTAAATTTAAGAGAAATTATAAGCCATTAAAGACCTTGGGTCAAGGAAGTTATACTGATTTACACTGCTTAAAGAAATCATTTATTGCTGTGAGCAGTTACACTAGGGAGTTACTAAAATGGAAGCCAAGATATCAGCAGTCCTCCATGCAACAAATAATAGGAATTTCAAGTGCTGCAATGGAAAGATAAAGATAAACTCTTAGATTCACTTAATATTGGGAAGGTGGAACTCACCTAATTTGCCTAATTTGGTGACAGATTGTGTGTGGGGATGAGGGAAACAGGAGCGACCAAGGATAAGATCTGTATGTTTTGCTTGAGCAGTGAAAGAAAAATGGTGATATCAATATCCTATCCAAATATGCTCAGAAAAGAACTGGATAAGAATTGCCTCCCTCTAATAGGTTTCTTTTGTTATTTTCACTAGATATTCTTCTGTAAATTTGATCAGTTGAGAAGAGTCCAAGGTGTTCTCTCTGGAAGTCTCACATTTTACAAGGTAATGAAGACCTAAGCTAAAGCAACAATATATTTCAAGCAGGATTTTAAATGTTCGTACAGTTTTCCATATTTATTTGCCATGAATTCATGTCACATGGGTTTGCACCTCTTTTGCCTGTCACCCTATGAAAGTACGATTCAATACTCCTTACTTTGGCACACACTAACCAGCCCTAAACCCACAGTTTTTTCTGAAATAGAATGTGAAAGATGAATATCCGTTACGTAGAGTTGTATAGAGGGCAGTAGAATTGGATTTTCTCTTCTGGAAGTGAAGATTTTCACTGTGTGTGTGTGGTGCAGGGAGGTACTGGGGATTGAACCCTGGGGCATTCTACCTTTGAGACACACCCTCACCCTATTTTATTTTGAAACAGGATTTCACTAAGTTGCTGAGGGGCTCGCCAAGTTGCTGAAGCTGGTCTTGAACCTGTGATCCTCCTCTCTCAGCCTCCCAAGTAGGAACTATAGGTGTGCACTACCATGCAGGGCTTGCTTGTTTACTTTTACAGAACAGTATTTTTTAACAGCATAGCCAAGACACATGATGAACTGCAAGATACAAGCTATGATCAAACCTCAATTCTGAGGAAAATTCAGATGTTTCATTTGATTAAGTTCATTTCGATCATGTTTTCCTGGTTTTTATAGTTATTATTATCTTACAAAAATCTACTTTGCTGGGTACTTCATTTCTGATTTTCTCTCATGTTATTATATTCTTTTCTGTCCTATCCATAGTCCCTTCACTTTTCATTCTCGTTTTTCTTCCTGGATAATTCTATTTACTTACTGGGTTTTAATGGTGATACAGTGACTAATAACAAACTTCTTTGAAAAGCCAGCCTAGGCTATAAGAACAAGCCCAATCATTGGCCAATATCTAATGGGAGCTCAAATTAAATAATCTTCACCTGAGCTTTTCATAATTTATTCTTCTCTAATTTTCAAAATTTATAAAAGTCTTCCAGAAACAATAATGCAATTCATTAAGTTGTCTTAGATCATCTTAAGCCATAGTTTTTTACAAAAGGAAAGCAGTATTCTTCTAAAATCTTTTAAAGTATTTTTCAAGTTTTGATTCTATTCTATTAAGATTTAATTACTTTAGTAGATTGTATTTCAGTAAACATTTCTAAGTATTTATCATTTTTCTGCTTAAGGTGCTAACCTACTCAAAGATTATGTATCCACCATGCTCTTAATGTCAAATTTGGCTGTCAAATTTGATGTAATATACTTTCCAGCCAAAGCTCTAAGAAATATTGTGTGGACTGACCACTTTTTCTTCTACCATGAGATAGATATACCCCAACATACCTCTTGAGTGAGGAAGATCTAGAGTCTCAGATGAACTTTTATATTGAAAAACATGACCAAGAAATAAACTATTGTTTTTTTGTAAGACACTTATATTTTCTTATTAGTTTTGTATATCATTATTTCAATAGTTCATTCTTAAAAATCATCTGTTTCCTTTTTTATGTATTTGTTTCATGGGAAAGATCAGAACAATTCATTTAGCTGTTATTTTTTTTTTCATCAGTCAGCATGAATTAGCTCAAACACTACACAATATCTTTTGAGGTATTTGAGTACATATGAGGATTTGGGATGATTTGTGCATTTATGATGGTTTAGAAATATTACCAAGGAGTCAAGATATAAAAGAAATGTTAAAAAGCTGTGGGGACTTATTAAAGTATCTGAACCCTGAGTGATATGAAATGAAAATAATAACAGTATTTATCCCAAAGGTAATAATGATGATTGAATGAAATTCATTATTTGAAGTACCTACCAGAATTTCTGACACATAAAAAGTGCTTGGTAGATTTTAGCTGGGGTCAAGAACCCTGGTCCATGGGAAGAAATGAGGTCAGCAACACATTTTTCATTCTCAGAAAGGCTAAGGGCTGTGATGCATCTGTTCACACCTTTGTCACGATAGCGCTGCATTCTTAAGTGTGCTAAGTACACACATTTTACTTAAAAAAATTGAAAAGATGAGCCATTAAACTCTGAATCTGGTTTGGTGTAAATTGGTTTGCCACTTGACGGAGTAAATGTACCTCTCTCACAGACCCAGATGCTACTAGGGAGACTGAGGGCCCAGGGGAGTATGTGGGTCAACCTGTCTCATTTGCACTGATGACTGAAAGATACATTTTAACAAAATTAAAATCTCTGTTAAATTCACATATTTGAAACTTCTCTCGAAGTTATCATAAACATTACTATTTTAAAAAATATCATTGCTCTTCATTTTAAGAATATGATTTAGGTTCATAACTAACACTATTTGTTTAATATTTAGGAAATTATGGTTATCAGTGTAAAAACTAATTCAGGAACTTTCAGGAAGTAGAGAGAGTTTTCTTCTCTACTTCCTGCTGCTGACCACTCTGTTCTGAATTTTTTGGTTCAATGCTAATTTTTGTGTGTGATTCATGGTGTATTCTGGAGGTGATGCCGGCAAAAGCAGCAGGGACTATTAATATCTTGCCTTGCCACGGTGAGAATGATTCTGCAGCACCACCATTTCTCATGAAGAATGGGTGTTAAATATGTATAGAGTGAGCCTGTGCTTGATGGATCACAGCAATGGCTCTTTCAATGAGAGAGCAAGCCCATCCCAAAGCCTGACATCCCCCTACAGATGACACTCCAGAACTCTGCTGTCAATACACTTTTACTTAAAATAAAAACTGACTGATGACCAAAACACTCTAGAGTGAAAAATGGAGTTATGCTCTCTGCTAAAATGTGATGTTGGAGGTTTAGGTTAAGAAAATTCTGTCATTTCTTTCTGCCCAACCCTGGATGATGAAAGAAACTGAATTTGTACTAAATTTCAAAAGACTGAAGCAGCAAATGAAATGTGCTTGCTTCACATCCCCCTACACCCCGGGCCCCTACACACATACACCACCACCACACACACTTTTATACTTGATTAAGAATAGGGCTATTTGAACAAAAGTAATGCTTTAGTCCCTGCTATGACTGAGAAAACTTTTGTTTTCTCACCCCAGCAGGATGGGGGACAGTGTTTCTTGCTTTCCTACTGCACAGATTATAGTTCTTTTGTTTGTTTGTTTAAACATAGGGGAAACAAGAGGGAAGGACCGGGGCAGACTTTCTTTTATCTCCCTAAGGGGCAGATATTCTATTTCCCTTAGGTCTGAGCATCTCTCTAACCATTTCTTTGAGCCCTATTATGGGTTCAGTTGTGTTACCCCAATACATTATGAAACCCTAATTCACACTAACTCTGAATATGACTGTTTGAAAATAGGGTCATTACAGATAAAATTAGTTAAGATTAGGTCATACTGGATCAGGGTGGGTCCAAAATCCAATATGACTGATATATTTCTGAGAAGAGGAGAGACCAACATCCTCCCCTTCCTCATTCACTTCTGCCCCAACCACTATTCAATTCTCTACTTCTATGAATGTGACTTCTTTGAAGTCCATACATGCATGGCGATTATAGTTTACATATTTTATATTTATATTCTATATGTACAAATATATGTATATTTTATATAAATATATGCGTATTATTTTAAAACAGTTAAAGAATGGACTTTACATGTCCATACCACAACAAGATAAGAACTTAAGAAGGCAGATATTAATTAGCCTGCTTAGATCATTCACAATGTATGCATGTATTGAAATATCACATTATACCCCACAAATATATACAATTGTTATTTGTCAATTACAAAATACAATGAAACTTAAAGGGACACACACACACTCACACACACACACACACACACACACACACACACACACACACATGGAGGTAGACCATGTGAAGATAGAGAAAGGAATTGGGAGTTTTGCTTCTACAAACCAAGGAATGTCTAGGGCTACTTGAAGCTGAGAGATGCAAGGAAGCATTACTCCCTAAAGACTTCAGGGAGCTATGGCCCACCTGATGCGTTGATTTAGAACTTCCAGCCTCCAAAAGTGTAGAAGAATACATTTTTGTGGCTTTAAGCTCCTCAGTTAATGGGACTTTATAATAGCAGTCCTAGGAAACTACTGCATGTGCCAATAGGCAGACTCATTCAATTTCTTTGGTTCTCAGTGAGCATACCACCCTCATCCAGTGCAGAGTTCATCTCTGCTATTTTGCTAACAACACCTAGCTGAAGTTGCACTGCTCACTCTTTTTTATGTTGCTTGTTTGTTATCTATTTTAGTTGAACCAATGCTTACATCTCATTCCTTCCTACAAGTGCCTCCCTTTCTTTAGATTTTGGATTAGTTGTCCTTTGACCTATGTTCTCTTAGAGGGTCAAGAAAAGTAAGGAATATGCAGTGTTCTTAGATGTATGAGTTTGTAATTTCCATCAAACTTGGTGTAGGTTTTTTGTTGTTGTTATCGTTGTTTTTGGCTAGCAATTCTTCAAAAATATTTTCCTGTCTCTTTTCTTCTGTACTCCAAATTAGATGTATATTATAGCATTTTTTATTTGTCTGTAGATACTGGGGTTTTCTTCATTTAAGTTTTAATCTTTATCTATCTTATAATTTTAAAATTTTCTAGGCTTCAGCTATGACCATTTCTCCATTTCTTCTACAATGATTAATTACTATTAATTAAATTGTAGTCTGTTTTTTTTGTATGTGTGTGGGGGGTGGGGGTGGGAGTGGGTGTACTGAGAATTGTACCTAGGAGCATTCTACCTCCAAAGTACATCTCAACCCTTTTTACATATTTATTTTTTTGTTTCAAATCAGAGTCTTGCCAGGTTGCTGAGAGTTGTTCAGTTGCTGAGGCTGTGTCAAACATAGAATCCTGATCTGAGCCTCCCAAGTACTGGAATTACAGACATGTACCACTACTCCCAGCTAGTAAATTTTGAAATTAAAAATTCCATTTAGTTTCTTTTAACTCTGTGGTGACTTGCCTAGATACTTATGTTAATCATTTCCTTTAATTCCTAGGCCATATTTATAAAAGTTGCTTCAAGTTCTTATTCAAATTCTGCTTAAATGCCTTGTTAAAATCATTCCATCACCTTTGCCACTTATAATCTGTTTCTTTCACCTGATTTTTCTCCTAATTACAGGTCATATTCCTTGCTTTTGGAATGTTTATTGAATGCTGACTATATGTGGTTTGAATTCAGAATTTGGTGCTTCATTTATGTGTTCATCTTTGATCTGGAAGGCTGTTAATTTTCTTGCTAATTACCTTGCTCCTTGTTGAAAACCACTGATCTAGAATATCTTTAGCCCAACTACCATGGTGTGATGCTTCTGGGTTCCCTACTGAATGCTCTGGTTATTCCAATAGGAATAACTCATCACTCTGCTCTTGCCTGAATGTCTCTCATCCTTGCATGAGTCACAGGAATGCTCAGCTTACAGCTTCTACTTATTATTTACATATCCTCATGGAGTTTCATCCTTTGAGAGGATAGCAATGATGATCTTTAGGGGCAGGAGGGGTTGTGTTAAAATTAGGATGAATCATGTATCTCAATGTAGGACAAAACGAAATAGGATGATATTGACATAAATATTTTCTGTAGAATACCAAAACATTGGAATAATACATGGAGATAAGCACAATATTTAATGTTATTCATTGGTTCATTCAATAAGTCCTAACTGAAAATGACATACACACACACACACACACACACACACACACACACACACTTTGTGTTCACTAACTATATGTTCTAAGAAAGTAGTAACAAACAAGGCATGCTCTGCATGGTGTTTCATCTGTTATAGATGATATTAAAGCCAAAAAAAAAAAAAAAAAAAGAAATCAATCATTACAAAACAGTCAGAGTGGTGCTATATCAAAGATGACTTTTTTTTATGTGAAAAATAGAAAATAATTCCAGAATAGCAATATTTACCTAGGGTTAGCACTATTTGTAAACACTTTCAAGACAAAGAGATCATAGAGTTGGTCCTATGTCCTCTTCTAGTAATTACAAGGTATCTAGTCTAATTTCTAGGTCTTTTATCCATCTTGAGTTGACTTTTGTGTAGGGTGTTACAAAAAGGACTTCAGATAAGTCACAGGAGATACCAGTAGAAGAGTTGAGGGGATTTGGGGAGGGAAGTGGAGAGGAAAAAGGGGATTACTGATGATGGAAACAATTCAAATAACCATTCAGATATGAAGTTTTCAATATCAATGTTAATACTATGTATAGGGAGGGGAAAGGAGCCGGATGGAACCCAGAGAGGAATAGGAAACAAATGCTGAGTGCATGGATGCTTCTGTCACTCTGAACCTCACTATGATGTATGATCACAATGCACCAGTTTAAAAAAAAAAAAAAGCAACATTTCTTTTGAATGGGCAAATGTGGAAGATAGTCAGTTGGGAGAGGACAGCAGGAGCAAAATATCAGCAAGGAGAGAAAACAATTTGGGGAATGTAAGCAGACTGATGGGGCAGCTGATTAAAGAGCTGCCCAGAGAAGTGGTGGAGCCACAGATACAACCAGGATCAGGTTTGTAGTCTGTAGATCCTTCCTTGTCATTCTAAAATGCTTGAGATTTTTCTGAAGACAATGTACAATCTATAAAGGCTTTGAAATGAGAAGCACAATGTAATTAGTTCTGAATTTTGGTGAAGCATTTTTTTTTTTTCCAGGCTACATGTGTAGAATAAAGAAGGAAGCACAGTGGTATGTTTACAGTCTTTTCAAAAAGATTTCTATCTTCTATTTTCCATCAGTCCTAAATATGCTCAGTGCCTGTCTAGCTGCTACACTGGGACTCATTCTTTGTTTTTGAGTTGAATTTACATTCTTTGTGTCTCACGATTTCTTCTTGCTCAAGATTATATCCATTATCTTCTTGTATTTAAATGTGCTGAAGACTCAAATCTAGCTTTATTTTTGTTCCCTTACAAAAGGTAATCTTTTATTCCCCTTTCAACTCAGTTCTCGTTAGATTTAATTTTTATAACATAGCAATTAATTTGATCATTATATACTTTTATGCGTGTCATTTTGCATTATCCTATTACATTGCTAAATTTCTTGACCTATGAATTCACATTTTTCTTTCGTCAATAAGAAATGTTTTCTCATTTGTATATAGGTATTACTTAAATTTATTTTATTCTACTAATATCTGAAACCACCTTTCCAATGTTTTACCTATTTTTTAAGAATAAATTATGCTTTTTCTCAATATTTCTTTTGGATATTTCTCAAATTTATCCCTAAGTAAATGATTAAACATGACTGATCATTTACTTAAACAAAGAGTAAGGTCTTTGTCTTCATTTTATTGTTTCTAATGTTAATTTTAATGTTGCTTTTGAAATATGCATTTTCTTGACATCTTTTCTGTCTCAACCTACTTTTTATTCTTCTTGTCAACCAGGTAGTAAAACACACACACACACACACACACACACACACACACACACACACACACATACGCACACACACACACCACACATATACACACATATTATTGAAGGAAAGTTGACATAAAATTAATTGCACATGTTTAAAATATATAATGTGATAATATATTTTGGCACATCTATGCACCCATGAAACAACCCAATCAAGATCATGCCCCACTCCCAACTCTATGATCTCTTTGTCTTGAAAGTGTTTACAAATAGTGCTAACCCTAGGTAAATATTACTATTCTGGACTTATTTTCTATTTTTCACATTTAAAAAAAAAGTCATCTTTTTTATTTTTTATTTTTTTAGTACTGGGGATTGAATTCAGTGGCTTTCTATCCCCATCCTATTTTAGTTTTTTGTTTCAACACAGGGTCTTGCAAGGTGGCTGAAAGCCTCACTAAATTGTTAAGGCTGATTTCTAACTTGTGATCCTACTGTCTCAGCCTTCTAAGAACTGGGATTGCAGGTGTGTACCAACACTCTTGGCTATACTATCTATTTGTTTTTATTTATCCATTGTACTATATTGTTTTTCCTCTCTTACTGCTTTCTTTCACACTGAGTATTTTATTTCATTTTTTGCTCTCTCTTGGCTAGTTAGTTGCAATTCTTTGTTATGTTATTTTAATAGATGCTTTATAGTTTCTATTTTACATTTTTAATTCTTTACAGTCTACTTTCAAGTGATGTTATATTGTCTCACATATAGTGTAACAACCTAAATAGTGTATTTGTTTCTCCCCTCTAGATCATTATGCTATTGTCATAAATTTTCACATATGTTAAAAATCCAAAAAATATTATTTTATTTGCTTTGAATCATTGCTTATTTTAAAATTTTTAAATAAGAAATGTTTAATTTGTGTATTTAAATTACAATTTTTACGTACTTCACTCCTTTATGTAGATCATGATTTCAATATTATATCACTTTTTTCTGTCTTGAGAACTTTTTAGAAAACATCATTTGGATCTTTTTTATATATAAAAACATTTTTATTTTTTGTGACTATTTAAGTGATGTTTTAAAGGTATGACTTCCATATTGATGGCTTTCTTCCTTTATTTCTCAGTAACTTAAAGATGTTACTTTATTTTCTTGTGGCTTTTTTTTTTTTTTCAGAGAAATGTAATGTTGTTACCTTTGAATCCCTATATGCAACATCTTTCTCTCTCACTCTCTCTCTCTCTTTTTACCCCCTTGAGCTGTGATCTTCCTATCATAGTCTCCCAAATACTAGGATTACAGGTGTGCACCACTTGCAAAGAACATTGCTTTATTTTCAAGTTCATTAATCTTTTGTTTTGCAATATCTAATCTGGTGTCAATCAAATTTTTTAAAAAATCTCGGAGATTGTAGCATACAACTCTTGACTTTGATCTGGATTGTTCTTGTAACTTCTATATCTCTACTAAACCAAGGTCACTGGTTCTTGTAGTATCTCAAACATATAGAATACAGTCATAATAATTGTTTAATGTCTGTCACTGTTTTCATTTCTGTATCAGTTTCAATTTATTGATTTTTTTCTTATGATCAAGGATTGTATTTTTATGATTCTTCACATATTGGTAATTTGTGATTTTAGATCAGACATGAATTTTACCTTGCTGAAATGCTAGGTATTTTATATTAATATAAATAATTTTGAAGTTTTGTTTGCTTTTGAACTTAGTTATGTGGAAAACATTTGATCCTTTCAGGGCCTGCTTTTTATTTTACTAGGCAGGACCAAAACTATATTACTCTGGGTTTAATTTTTTTTTTTTTAATTTTCTGGTAAGGTAAGACCTTTCTACTCTACACAGTGTCTCCTGAAATAAGATGGTTTTAATCTGATTAGTGATAACAGGTGTTGCTCTTGGCCATGTGTGGTTTCTGGACATTTTTACCTCTAATTCTTTTGGGCAATTCTTCCCCCAGTTTTCAGGCATTTCCTCACGTTCGTTCACTGATCAGTGCTTACTGACTTCTCTGGAGGGCTTTCTACTGCAAAAAGGAATTAATTCTCTGTGCACTTCTCTTTTTTGTGTGTAGGTATCTCCTGTGTATTCTAGCTTCTTTTACTTCCCAAGACATCAGCTCCATCTCCTCAACCAGATAAATTCTGGGCTTTGTGTAGGTTTTTCTATCCTGCACTACTTCTGGAAATGTTTTCCAAGCAATAAAATTTTCCAGGGTAAAGGTAGGGCTCACGGGATTTCTCCTTATCTCATTGTTCTGCGTTGATTAATGTCCAACGTCTTGAGGGACATTTTGTTTATGTTTTCAGTTTCTTCTTTTTCTTATTTTTAAAATATATTTGGATTCATAGAATCTATTTTGAGTTTCACAAAAACCACAAAGCATAACTGCTGAAACATACTTTGATTTTTATACTATGTTATGTTAACATTATGCATTTTTTACCATCTCGATGTTATTTTCTTTCTTTTGTATTAATAAGTATTTTCGTAAGCCTACTTTTCCGTGATGTACACAACCTTAAAAAATAAGAACAAAAACAAAAACACCAGAATGGCTAATGAAGACTGTGTCTGTATGTATGTGACCTGTTTTTTTTTCTTTTGACTTTCTGATAGTATACTTGTTATCTTTTAGAATTATAATCTTGAAAATAAAGAGTCAGAAATAGAGGCCACTCCAATCAAGTGTTTTTGTAAACCATGTTTTCCTTTCTCTTAGGTGAGGCCCCCTCTCAAAGGAAGATGTAAATATCTTTTTGCACCATGAATATTCTACCAATGTGCCAAGCTGACATCTTACCATCTTTATCTGTTAATTCAGAGATTTGCTGGCACTGTCCTGATGGGTTTAGTGGCAGCTGAGGTAGAACAGCCGAATAAAGTTCAATTATGATACTTCCCATACCTCCATGAGCTTTTTTGTTATCTCCCTTATTTTAGGGCAATACTACTGTTTCTTATGAGAACATATTGTTTAGTAAATGGGAGAGTACCTTCCCTCTAACTTTCTTTTTTTCTGACATGATAAATCCAATTTTATTTTATTTATTTTTATCCTTTTATTGGTGCATTTTAGTCTTACATCATAAAGTAGTTGATAAATGATAGTGACATACATGCACACATTATTTGATGGGCTTTCCCCTGGCTTATGCACTGAACCTTTCAGAATATTCAGACATGATACGGTCATTTCTAAATTATAGGGATTCAAATCTCAATCTGATGTGAGGATTGGATAGTGTTTAAAGATTTATATGATTAATTATATCTGAAACTTCAGGAGATCCACAAATTAAGGCAGAAGAGGAAAGGACACATAGAAAGAAAAATAAAGGTATTACAGCAAAAACACCAAGTCCAAATAACAAAAAGGTAAATGTTATTATAAGAAAAGTCAGTGATACTTTGAGAAAATGCAGCAAATAATGAAAGAATATTAACCTCAAGGCAAATCAAGACTAAGTATTTTTATTTCTATCCATACATAATAAGAGCTCTTCTCTCTCCTAGTCAGAAAAGGGATTCTTTATGACACAGGAGGCAAAAGCAAGTTTGTTTGACCAACAGATAGTAGCTACAGTATATTAAGAAAAACATTACCTTTTTTGCCAAAGGCTTTTTCAAGGGCATTATAGACAATGGATATATACTTCATTAATATAAACTAGTCCACTTCATCAACTTCATAAATATAGAAAATCAACTTCATAAAATATAGAAACTATTTTTCTGCAAATATGGGATCTCTTGAGAGTTAAAGGCAGCATTATTAAAATTATGCCAGACATAAGTAGAAGCCAGATTTTTTGAGAGCAACTGGAATATAATCACTCTCCTAAAATACTTCTTTGACTTGGAACTCTCCAATTCAGGAAAAAAAATCCAGCAACTTATGACATATCAGATAAAGTGAAAACTTTTCTGTATGATACTCAGGGCCCTCCATAATCTCAGTCCACTTCACCTATCTATTACTCCAGTGCTGTCAGGCTTTCATGGAAGAGAAGAATTAACATGAGCTTTGCAGTGTGACCATCCTGATAATGAATCATGTCAGCCTTCAACTTCAGCCAAGAGCTCAGTGACTATGAGTGTCAAGTTATTATCTTCAGTGTGAAGGTAATGATGGATGACTTCCTAGGTTCCCATGAGCATGTGATGTAGGATACTTTCCTTCTATCAAGCTAGAGGAGTAAAAAAAAAAAAAAAAAAAGAGTAGTATCTCCTTATCCTGGTGTAAAACAATTGGCATAATCTAATCATGACCTTGAGCAATAACTAAGAGAGGAGTGTGTAGCTAATGAGGAGTGGGTTCAGCTTGTTATATTAGCCAGAGTTCAAAAGGATGTCAGGGGATATAGTGTGGATGACAGACAAGAGTCTCAGTCTGTTTGAGAAATGTGAGTTAGAGGCAGTGGGAGATAATATAAACACAGTCAGTTAGTTTAAAGTATTTGTGTAATAGAGTAGACAAGAGCAGATTATATGGACGCTCTGGAATCACTCATGCATAGACCAACTGATTTCCACTTGGTGGGGTTAACTCTAACCACACTGATGGTTACTGATAACCATACTGTGTGCTCCTTGGCTTTGACTTTCCAGCTAGAGAGTAGATTCGGAACCTACAGGTGGCTTGGGGATAAAATGTAGATCTGAGAAATTAATAAAAAGGAAATAAGACAGAAAATACCAGCAGCACAGTTTGGACAGATTTTAGATACTGGTTATTTGCTTCTTCTTCCTCATGAGCTAATAAAATAATTTAGAAAGTGATTTTGACTTTTATTTAAGTACTTACAAGTTCTATTGACAATTGATATTTTAAATATAGCTTCTGATTTAATGATCGGTTTAGTAGCTCAAGTAGGAATTATTCATGGTGAAAAGCATGTAGGTTTAGTTTGACTCTTCTTCCTGTCAGAAACCTTAAAGTTGAATTTCCCTAACTTATAAATATTGATTATTCTCACATTCTGCACATATTTGGGTAACTGGCTTGAGTTTTTATTGACTTTATATTGAATGGGGAGTTACACTAATTAACCAAAAATATATGTTTTGTGGTTTCTCATTTCTGTGTGTTATAGATCACTTACATTGATACTTCTATAATATTGTAGAATTGCATTGGTGTTTTACTACATTCACTTAATGACAATCATCAAGAATACAAACACCAGTAAATTCTGGCAAAGAGGTGGGGGACATAGGAACTTTTATATACTGCTGATGGGATTGCAAATTAGCATAGCTACTATGGAGATCAGCGTAGAGGTTCCTCAGAAGACTAGTAATAAAACCACCATATGATCCAGCTGTATCACTCCTAGGGATCTTTCCAGAGGAATTCAAATCAGTATATTATAGTGATATATACATATCAATATTTATAGCAACATAATTAACAATAGTCAAACTATGGAATCAGCCTAGGTGTCCATCAACAGACGAATGGGTCATGGAATTATGGGATATACACACAAAGGAATTATACTCAGTCATAAAGAACAAAATTATATCATTTGCAGCAAAGTGGATGGGACTAGAGAATATTTTGCTAAGTGAGATTAGGCAGTCACAGATAGTGATGGGTTATATGTTTTTGCCTCAGATGTGGAGCTAGGGAGAAATTGAGGTACAAGAGGGACTCCAGATAATAGAGGAGAAACCTCAGTGGAGTGATGGAGGGAGAAGGAGGTGGGCGAGGAGGGAGAATAAATGAAGGAAACATTTCCATTGATGTTATGTATATATAAGAAATTATCAATGTTAATCTCAATATCTTGCGTGGGGAAGGAGTAAGGTGGGAGCTGGGAGTGGGGAGAGGAAGCTCACCAAGTGCTGTGTGTGTGGGTGTATCCCTATCACTCTGAATTTCATTATGACGTACAATTACAATGCACCAATAAAAGTCTATTTAAAAAATAAAATTCTGAATGTACAATTACAATGCACCAATAAAAGTCTATTAAAAATAAAATTCTGAAAAAGAAAGGCATCAATAGAAGAGAAAACACATCTGTATTCGGATAAGTAGGTTTGTTATCTTTAATGTATAACTTTAAAAAATTTCTAATATAATTCCAGAATCTATTGAGATTTATAGTCTTGCTCTTTGTTTTTTGTTTGTACTCTCTAATGTCTTCTAGTTATTTCCTTAAAACTGAAGGATCCTGCTCCTCATTGACTTAACCTAAATATTTATACATGCATCAGTTGGAAAGTTGTCATGTTTGGATCAGCTCATGAAACTGAGACAAACTTGGGGGAACACTCTTTGCATTAATTAAAACAGAATACTTAAGCATTGTTTGGGAAACGTTACATATTGTGGAGCACTGAACACTTCACAATGGGAATTGAAGGCAGGGGAGGTGGAGAAGTTGATAATCTGCCCATTTGAAGTGAATTTGTTTTTGAAATACTCTTTTGTAATATTCATGTTTAGCTTTCTTATAGTTTCACATTATCAGTTAAGTTTTCAAATACTGCTTATTTAGATTTTCCAAATATGCCAATTAATTTAATGAAAGATTATGCACATTTAATGAACATTGCATCTTTATGTGATTCTCTTATCCTTTTAATATTTCATTCTTTCCATGTGGAATGTAAAATACCTTCCAATAATAACAACACTTATCTTATATGTGTGTGTGTATATATACGTACATGTGTGTGTGTGTGTATTTATGATGTTTTAACATTGATTGTCCTCCATATGGTAGCTAATTTAATAATCAAACATTGTAAATTTGGCAGAACAATTATTCCATCTCAATTTTTTAAATGAGGAAACAGACACACACACAATGACTTGTTCATATTAGCACAGCTATTATTAAAGGGAGTTAGAACTCAAAAATAGAGCGCAACAGGGTTTCATAACTTTTGCAATTCATAATTCACTTGTAAGTGAATTGATTGGCATATATATATATATATATATATATATATATATATATATATATATATCATATTTACAAACCCACACTAAATAAGTTGAACACAGCAAATAAAGAATAGTGTAGTGGTTAGGAGCATTCATTTGGCATATGAAAGATCTGAACATGATTTTTTTTTGTTACTTACCAGTTACTAAGGCACTTTAAATATCACACATCTTTAAAGCGAGCATAATAAAATTCTTGCCAACTTCATAAATTATGATGGCAATTAGATGCAGAGCATAAGAAGCCAACATTGGTAAACAATAAATTATAGCTTTTATTAAAGTTTGAATTTAATATACATGGGCATGTTATCATAACTTGTTATTGGTTTGGGGGAGATGAAGATCTAGATTTTTTCTTATTTCTCCTGAGATCCCCCTAGTTCTATCTACCTTGCTCAGCAAGTTTTCCAGCTTTCTCTGTTGAGAGTCATTCCTTTGGTACTTGGTATAACCAGCATGTTTTTTTTTTTTTTCATGCATTACTTTCTTAACTCCTCAATTAAGTTTTGATCTTTAGACCATGTCTAATTCTATTTTATTTTCTTCTGCCAATTATAGTGTAGGAGAGGAATCTCATCTCCCTGCTACTTTACTATCATATGGTACAAGGATGAATAACGTTGGGGATGGTGGATTTACAACTAGATTTTAGGTACCAAATAGCAAGAACTAAGCAATCTGTTCTTCAGTGATCTTATACCACAAATCTCCAGTCATCTTTCTCCACAGAAGATGAGTATGAGAATTTGCCTCTGTTTAAAACTCTAACAGCTAAGAAAATCTGGAAGTGATTGAGTTTACCTGCAATTGATGTTTTGTTGTTGTTGTTTCTTTTGTTATTAGGCAAATCAGAAAGTTGAGATAGACAGTTGAGTGGCAGAAAAATAAAGTTTTGAGTTTTCCATACCCAAAATTATTGGCATGTGTTCTCAGCACACATGATGTGCACACGTTATTTGGGTATTTACTAAATATTCTGGATCTCTATCTTTTATGGAGATAACTATGATAGTATTTGGGGTTATTTACTAAGTATTTCTGGATTTCTATTTTCTGGACACATGATAAGATTGTTCTACTTGGTCTCTTCGTAGCTGAGTGAGAATAAGAAGTGTAAATGGAAGTGACATGGGTCTCTTCTGACACAGAACACTTAATTCCTTGTGAAAGATATTCCTGAGTTCCTTTTCTCCTTTTTTTTCATGATGACAAATAACACTGAGAAAAGCCTTTTCTACCAGCCTAGGTCTGTGGGTGTTGCAATCTACAAACTGGCCTACCCTGACTAATACTAAAACATAGGGAAGTTAAAATTAGATTTTACTTCAGAGCAAAGTGCTAATGTTTATAGTCAAGTGCATTCTGCCTACATCTCCTGACAGAGAGCACAAAGACACTGAAAATCAATCCTTCTAAGATATGCATGACTGACAAATTCTTCCCTGAGGAAAAGGGAAAACAGAAGTGCTATGCCTAAATTAATAAGAGGAGAATGGACTACTGAGATTTAAAAACCATATTTCTTCTTTAAAATCACAACAAGTGTTATCATGGTAGAAAAATAAGGAGACATATTTCCAGTGCTTGGGGGCCCCTTTGCTAAGCTGTTGGGGTTATTCTGTCATTTAAATTTTATCAAAAACATTTAAAAATGTGCCAGTATCACCATTTCACAAGCCAGGACTCCGTCCCCCACTTCGAATGTATTGAAAGATTTTACTTGTAACTATATGACAAATTAGGAGTTGAACCACAATTTCAGTGCATACCTGTCAGCCTCTAAATTCAATAGACATGCTTTATATCATTCCATATGCTATATCATAGATTGGAGATATACTTGGAAAGATGATATTTAAGTTTAATCATTCCCATCAAGTATGAGATGTTCTTTTGAGAGAAAATATTTTAAAGATTATTGATAGTCGAATCCAAGCAACACTCTCATCAACAAATTAACTTAATGGGGAAAGGTGTGGTTAAAATTCTAACAAGGTGTTATCACTTAATTCTGCTGATAAGTCCCAACACATGATATTTTCATATTTTATTTGCCTTGGATTTTTTGATCATTATTCCAGTTCACCACTATTCCAGTTCTTTAAATTTCCCTTCCACTATGGTAATTTAAGACATCACATACGACTCTGTTTTAAACTTATTTTATCTTTGATCAACTTGTTTCTGCTTAGATAAAAGTTGGACTCTGCTGTGATTTTTGTGTATTATTTCCAACTAAACTCATCCTGTTTTTGATGTGTGATTTTTATTTTACATAATGGTACACTTTAGCTCTGTGAAAAGTGTATACATTATTTAGAGACAGAGACCATCACCTATGCACTCTTCTGAGCATTTAGTTCTTGATTACTTCTTGACTCGATTACTGTATAAATAAGCTATATTATAATACTTGAGTAATACTATTTCTGTTTCTTGAAATTATCCAGTTAAGTTACTCCAGATTTATAAGATCCTTAACTCCAAGTTACTATAGAGCACTATTCATGGAAAGTGAATTGACTTTAGAATTGAATTAATGGGAAGTCATAGATTTAAAAGACTTATTATTGATATCCAACCCTCAATACTAAACAATATACAGTCCTTGAAAATGGACATTTCTACTTTCATTGTGTTTTCATCTCAACTAATGGCTACACCTATGTTCTCTGTATCAGAGGGTGACATCACTATTCCCTAATTATTTTAGAACATAATCTTTTCCTTCTACTTAATTTATTCCATAGCAAATCAATAATTAAGCCATTTCTGTTATTTTCTTATATTTCTTAAACTTATTCCAACTTATTATTTTAAAATTATATTCAGAGCTAGACTTATGTTTTACCAGGAATTGCTGGAGCTCCCTTCTAACTAGCTTCTCTGTTTCTTTCACTCCCCTAGTGCCGAACAAAATGCATTCATAGACTCTCCAAGTGGATAAAATATTGAAACCTATGATTTACCATTCCTTTGTGCTGTATCTCTGAACTAAATGCAATAAATTGTCTGTTATTTTGTCAATCATGTGGCTGTCTCTAACTTGGGAGTAATATGTTACTCAGATTTCAAGAGTCCTGCTCATATGTTTGGGGATTTATTTTTCCAATCCCATCACCTCCTTTTTGTATTCTTAATAATGAATCAGTTCAATTTCTCAACCCAATTTTAAATGTCTCCTTGATTTGTTCCCAGATGATATTAACATGGACTAGCAGACACTAAAATTACATTAACTTGTTCTTGTTTTTGCATTATATACAAGAATGGACATACTCCTTTTCTCTGTCCATGGTCTCAAATTGTATTTGGTTCCCCACAATCACCAGATAATTATATGGAATGTGCATAAATTAGCAATGTAGACTAGAAGAGCAGTCATGACTTCAATGGCATTCGAATGTCCTTTTTTGTCATCTCTTTTTCTGAGGCTGTAAAGTTTGGCAATATTTCATCTCATGGTCTATTTTAGTTTTCCTGTGTTGTTATCCCAAACTTTTATGCAGATTTAGCTATGTATGTTTAAACCCTAATCTACCTCTTAAATCAACATTACTTCTTTCCTTATACAGCTGGCATTATTTGTCAGATGGATGTCCTCATACCCCCCTCCACCTTTTATTTCCTTTTCTCATGTTTTCATTTTATTTTAAGGTCAAAACCTAATATATTTTGTGTGACTGTGACTATATATGCTGTATTAAAAGTTGGTTACATTCTGCTCTTGGGGATATCTGTTTCTTTTTTAATGTATGCACACTAGTTTACTAAGCATGTACAAAATCTTGAGGGTCATCTTGTTCTTTTCTGAGTCAACTTAATTTTCAGCAAAGGACAATGTTTTTCACTGTTTTGTTATTGTCTCATGACTCTAGAATTCATGATAAGTTTTCCTTTCTTTTATTCTTTTCCTTTATAAACCAAGAAGTAGTCAGGCATTATAATTGCATTGCCCAATTTCAATATTGGGCTTCCCCGAAATTATTTTAGATATAACAGTGGGCCAATTATTTAATGTCTCTATTAATTAATTTCTTTTTCTGAAAAAGAGGAGTAATATTACTATATACTTTACATATGTCTTATAAATAATACAATCTCTTAGACCTTCTTGGAGACCATAGAGAATTATAAAATAGCAGGGATAAAGCACAATAAAAAGTATATTAAAATATATTCTAAAATAAATATGTATTCTGGTTTCTATAATAAATTATTAGATTACAATACTAGGTAATTAAGTATAATGATTTCAAGACTGCATCACTTTCTATATATATTTACATATATTATTTTTATACCACACATATCTATATATCCATATATTAACTTCTGGGTTAGCCTAATTAACTAACACCTTGGTGGAAACAAGATTTCATTTAAACAACAAGAACATTATTTATATTTAATCTTAGGTAGCAATCTTTGATTTATAGATTAAGCAAATTTAAATGGCTATTATATTTAATTGATAACAACAACTTATGGGCATTTAATATACTTTATACATTCGATTTTTTCTTCTTAACATGGCATTTATGCAACAATAAATGTTGCAATCCTAAAGAAGCTATGATATTGACTCCAAAGCAATTTTATACTCAATGCATCATTGACACCTTTGCAGATCTGTTCTTCATTCTTCATATTTGTGGTGGTGAAGTCATAACACTTAAGAAATTGGCCCAGTATTGAACTTTAGCTTCAATAACATTCTATACAACTAAAGGAAGTAAACACTTGGAAACCATTGTGTACTCATAAAAGGTACAGAATTTGGAGGACTAAAAGGGTGTCAGGATAACAAAATCAACTTAGAAATCTCTTGAAAATAGCATATTTCAAATAAGCTAAAAACATAGTTTGAAATAGGTGATAATTTCATGTTCTCCTTTACTTACAGTGGGGCTTGATTCTAATAAACCCATGGTAAATTGAAAATACCTTAAGTAAAATTGCATAAATTGCATTTATTATCCTAGCCTCCTGAATACCATAGCTTAACAACACAATGCAGTGTAGTCAACTGTGTACAGTTGAGACCTCAAGTCTCTGGTACGGTAGCTCACTGTTACTGTCAGGCACCATAAGAGAATACAGTATCATATATCACCACCCCATAGAAGGTCAAAGTTCAAAGTACAAAGTTAGGTTCCTACTCAGGGCATATTACTTTCATCATTGTAAAATCTAAAACTCTTTTTTTTTTTTTGGTACCTGTGATAGAACCTAGGGGCATTCTACCTCTGAGATACATCCCCAGTCCTATTTTTTATTCTTAATTTGAAACAGGGTCTCACTAAGTTACAGAGAGCCTTACTAAGTAGCTGAAGCTGGCAGTGAACCCAGATCCTCCTGGATTACAAGTGTATGCCATTATTCCTGGCAAATCTAAAACTCTTAAATTGAACCATAATAAGTCAGGGATATGAGAAATATTGAAAACAAATAGAAACCTTGTGTTAAAACTAGTTTCATTTGTGACTATTTATGTTTCTTTATATACAGTAGAATTTAATCCAAAAACATACTGTTTTAGTCAGCTTTCTCATGGCTTTGATCAAAACACCCAACAAGAACAACTTAGAGGGAGAAAATCTTCTGGGGACTCATGGTTTTAAGTCCATAGGGCTAGCTGTGAGGTGGTGGTGGTGGCAAGGTAGAAGATTATGATTCTTAAATCAAGATGACCAAAAGCAGAGACAGTGAGCAGAGGGGGCCCATGGACATATTTAGCCCCCAAGAGCATGCTCAATGATCTGCTTCTTCCAGCCATGCCCCACTTCTGAGTCTTGCTGCATTAGGGACATGCTTTCAACACATGAGATTTTGGGAACCACTTTAAATCTAAAGATTTCACCCTTCCCCCAAAGTTCATGGCCATCTCACAGTGGAAAATTTATTCAATCCATCTCTAAAAGTCCCGTAGTTTTAATAGTCCTAGCATTGTTTAGAAGTCTAAAGCCTCCCCTATAAAAATAAAGAGCAATTTAGTTACATGCTTGCAACATACAATGGTACAGAGTAAACATTTGTACCCCGAAAGGGAGGAATAGAGACATAGAAAGAAGAAACAGGACCAAAGCAGGATAAAAACCCAGAAAGTCAACATTGAATCCTGTATCTGTATGTCTGGCATCTGGGGCATATGATGGTGAGAGGTGATCTCCAAAGGGCCTTGGCAGCCTCATCCCTATGACACGGTTGGTTGTAGTTGGTGGCATAGGAGTTCTCCCAGTCACTTTCCATTGCTAGTAACTGTCAGCTTTCCTTGGAAGACTTTCCATGCTTCTGGCATCTCAATTTTGTGGATTCCCATTGTAAGTGGCTTCATCTTAAGAGCTTCCTGAATTGTCCCCATTTGAGCCTGCTTGCAGGGATTCTCATCATGCCAGATGTTTCCTGGCCTCCCAAGCCTTCCTTCAAAATCTGAGCTAGGAAGCCTCCACAACCTTTTTACTCCAGCAAAGCCAGCATTGTATGAGCCACAACATTGGCCACCATTATACCTTCTTTAATCATGGCTGATGGGATGGAATTTGAGTGCCTTTTTTAAAAAAACAGGTGCCCTTGAAGACATTTCTATGGTTAGTGGGAAATAGGCCATTGATAGGCAGGGTTTTGCCAAATTTTTAATTTACCTGACCACATTTTCTCTTTGTGTCTACACAAAGCATTTTATCTCCCTTAGTCATCTTACTATCTACTCTTAACTATCTCCTTCCCCATTCTATCTTCCTCCTACTCCATAAAATAAGTCAATTCCTACTTCTATTACTACCCCTTCATTTACATAATAATTTTTGTATATTTAAAGACACATAATACTTCAAATATTTTCCAGATTAATTGCCTTTTAGGTGTACTTTTAATTAACAAACCACAGTTTGTAACTTAAATGATGATTTTCCTCAAATTGGTATATTCTTCAGGATTTGATTGTATTTTACTTCATCACAATGTCAAAATACAAGAACATTTCTGTTTGGTCTCTGATTCAATTGCAATGTATCCCTCCTACTCACACACTTATTGTTCCTTTCTTAAAGTTCTGAAAAATCCCATGCTTTCCTTTATTCCTTTCTGCAATCTTTAGATTATTTAATTGTTTATCACAATAATCACCACTGCATATTTTCCTCTCCTGATTATTTTGAAATGCATATTCAACAAAGCACTTATATCCTTTTTAAAGGAGAAAATGGGTATCATATGCTTTTACTCAAATATATTATTTCTTTACTCTTTTACAATGGAAATATTTTCCATCCATCTATGACTGTTAGTAAAAGAATTACTACTGTCTAACTTGTACCTGCTCTACCTCTATTTTTAGCCCTTGTTATGGAATCTCATTTATATACTTTAATGGTATTGTTATATTACATGGTCTTGAGTCTATCACCATTTCAAATACACTAGTCAAGTCATATATCAGTTTAGATACAAAATTTGCTGTATGTCATCTGTAACTTTGATAAATGACATCTGTATTGTTGACAACATGCTATAAAAATAGATTAGGGGAACAATTTTTATATAGAAACCAAAAATAACCACTAAAAATCCCTAACCAATTAACTACAACCCCATTCATATTTATGTAAATGATTGATTTCTGATTTAATAAATTGCTGTTACATCTCAACTTTAATTTTTTCTGTAACTACAAGTATCTTATGAATATCTCATATTATCAAATGCCTTACTGATACCTATGTCTACCTATTTTTTTTTTCTGTATCCACTGGTCCTTTATATTTCCTAAGTAAATGACTAGAGTTAATGTGACATTATATGTTTAAGTTAACTAGCTTATGCTCAGCAGTTCTTGATTTTAGTATGTTTTCAAGTATCAACATTAGATGATCCAGTCTATAGTTGTTTACTATGGTTTCAGTCTCTATTGTGATAATCAATATTGTATTAGTCTATTTTTTTCCTGTGCTCAATAACCTTCTAGTCATCATCAATGGTCATTCAGAGGTCTTGCTTATCAGCTTTTTCATTCTAGTATCACTTTGGTCTGGGTGAGGACTTAAAATTATTTGAAAGTCAGTTGCTCAATGAAAAATTCCTGATTAATCTTGAGCATAATCTTGGAAAACTGATTCTTGTACAGCACACCTATTATATCTTACAATAAACAGTTACCTTAGTCCATTGGCCACTTTATTTGACAGAGAAGAAAAAAGCAAAATGTAAAGTAAACTGTTCTGGTTTTCAATCAAATTCACCATTTAGTGGCTTGAATATCTCTTTAGAAACTTTTGGATAAAATAAGATAAAATAACCTCTGCTACACTTCAAGCTAAAGAAACTTATTTTCCTGTATCTTCTTTTGTGCTGGAAATGACAAAAAGAAAGATTTTTGTGTAATTTGGCAGTTTTGTCACCTCAGCTCATTTTGAAGCATCTGCATTTAATGCTCTGTTTTTACTAAAAATCCCTAGTTACATTTATCCCTGATTATTTTTATCTGTTCATATACTGTTTAAATCTAAATATATTAATACACAAAGTGATTCACAGATAATGCATTACATTAGGTCTGAAGAATAAAATCAGGTTTCTTTTGTACTGATTCAGTGTTTGCTCCTGGAAAATGTAATGCTTCTCTTAGACCCATAGTTTTATTGTCTCTGAAATGGGCGTAATAAAAATACTATCTCAACTTTCAATTCAAAGTAGCATCTCATCTAGGGCTCCTTCTCAAAGTCAAACAGAAACTGTCAGAACTACCTTTCTGAAGCTACTCTGGGTAAAATATGGTTTTCTTTTCCCACATGTGGCTAAACATATATGGAATATAAAAAAGATAATTCTCTCTGTGCCAGAAATTAGGATCTCAAAATGATATGGTGAGAGTTTTTTGAAGCCCATCAAAATTACAAGGGTATTGGACCAGGGGATACAATTTATAAAATTTAGTTTCATATTAGTGAAGGAAATAAGAAGGAACAGAAATAAAATAGTCTTTCTTGCTTGTTATTTATTAGGTTAAATATAACAGTTTACTTTTTTGTACAAAGGACTATTTTTCCCCCAAGTCAGAGTGGACATTTGATTTGATTTGCTTCGATGCATTTTTCCTGTGTTATTTTGACATTTCAATATTTTGATAATGTTAATACATTTCTTATAGAAAATTATATTTGCATGCCTCGAATGATTACATTTTATAATCTCCTATGTGATTTCCCATCTATATTTATAAGCAAGTTAGTCTTGCATTATTATTACTTAGGGCTGCCTTTCTCAGAGATTGTTGTAATAGTTACAAAACATTCACAAAATGATTTGTAGAGCCTCCACAGTTTGATCTGATTTACTTCAGTAAATATATAGGATTGAGATAATCTGCTCCTTAAAAAATATCATATTAGGTTGCTGATAATGAAACTGATGGGCTGTGATCTACATTTCAGTGATGTTCCTAAAAGTTGTATTAGGCTAGAAATTCATTATGGAGCCAGAAGTCAGACATAACTGTTAATGATTCAAAATGCTGTGATCTTGACAAATAAGGGCAAAGGCTAAGCAAGTGAACTCAGAAAGTAAAGGAGAAATGTTCTTGAGGCTGGATTTATAAGATATAGGAACTAATTGGATGTGATGGCATACAGGGAATTCATAAAATATTGATGGATGGGGAGTGATTTGTTACAAACATTCAGTCAATCAGAAAACTTATAAATATCCTAGATTATTTAAAAGGAAATTTGAGGGCAATGAGACTGAAAGAGAAGGGCACAGTGTAGTGGCTAAACACATCCATAATTTCGGTGTCCATATTTTGTAATGCAATTGACTTTTGGGAAAAAAAATAGGTTCGTAATCAATCTTTCATAGCAAAAAGTACAAGTGATCCACCCAACTGTTTCCTAGCATAACTCTAATTGAAAAATTTTAGCTTATCTTTAGTTACTGTATCTTTTTACAAAAAGAAAGAATAAGTTGACGATTAAGATGCAGTAATATCATATCTGAGAGATTAATACTTCTTTCAACAAAGGTTAACAGCCTTTCTATTTCCAATAATTAATCCTTGGATTCATGACTATTGGTGAATGGAAATACCACCTTCTCCAGAATCTCGTAGCCACCGGCATACCAATGGCGTTAAAGGGCCTGACTTCAACAAGCTAGAGTGGGCTGAATAACATGACACTGTGATAACATGGTCAGGACCACTGGTCCCCAACTCAAGGACATAAAAGAATATCTCGGATATACAACTAAAATCAGTCTTACTTCTCCACACCCTCGCCAGCAGGTGTTGTTATTCGTGTTTTTTATGATTGCCATTTTGACTAGAGTTAGGTGAAATCTCAGGGTAGTTTTGATTTGCATCTCCCTGATTGCCAATGATGTGGAACATTTCCTCATACATTTATTGGCCATTTGTATTTCTTCTTTTGTGAAGTGTCTATTTAGATCCTTTGCCCATTTTTTGATTGGGTTATTTGCTTTCTTATTTGCGATTTTCTTGAGTTCTTTATATATCCTAGATATTAGACCTCTATCTTAAATGTAACTGGCAAAAATTTTCTCCCACTCTGTAGGCTCTCTGTTGAGGTTCTTGATAGTTTCCTTTGCTGTGCAGAAGCTCTTCAGTTTAATGCAATCCCATGTATTGATCTTCCTTTGAGCTGCTTGTGCTTTTGGGGTCTTATTGAGAAAGTTTTTACCTGTGCCTATGTGTTCAAGTGTTGGTCCTATGCCCTCTTCAAGTAGCTGCAAGGTCTCCGGTCTGACTTCCAGGTCCTTGATCCACCTTGAGTTGACTCTTGTGCAGGGTGAGAAAGTGGGGTTTATTTCCAGTTTCCTGCATATGGTTAACCAGTTTTGCCAACACCATTTGTTAAAGAGGCTATCTTTTTTCCAGTATATACTTTTGGCTCCTTTGTCAAAAGGAGTGTGACTGTGACTGAAAGTCTGTGGGTCTGTTTCTGAGTCTTCTATTCTGCTCCATTGGTCTATTTGTCTATTTTTGTGCCAATACCATGCTGTTTTTATTACTGTGGCTTTGTAGTAGAGTTTGAAGTCAGGTATTGTGATGCCTCCTGCATGATTTTTATTGCTAAGAACTACTTTGGCTATCCTGGGCTTTTTGTTTTTCCAGATGAATTTAAGGCCTGATTTTTCTATGTCTGTGAGGAGCAACCTTGGCAATTTCATGGGTATTGCATTGAATTTGTAGATCAGTTTTGGGAGGATGGTCATTTTGATGATATTTATTCTGCCTATCCAAGAACATGGTAGGTCCTTCCATCTCCTAAGGTCTTCATCGATTTATTTCTTCAGCTTTCTATAATTTTCCTTATAGAGGTGTTTAATCTTCTTGGTTAGGTTTATTCCTAAGTATTTTATTTTTCGGGGTGCTATTGTGAGTGGAATTGCTTTCTGGATTTCTTTTTCGGTTGATTTGTGGTTGGCATATAGAAAGGCTTCTGATTTTTTAAGATTGATTTTGTATCCGGACACCTTACTGAATTTGTTGATCAGTTCTATAAGTGTTTTTGGTTGAGTTTGTTGGGTCTTCTAAGTATAGAATCATGGGGGAATTGCAAACTTGTGCAACCACTGTGGAAAACAGTATGGGGGATTCTCAGACGAATGGGAGTGAACCTACCATATGACCCAGCAATACCACTACTGGGTATATACCCAAAAGAATGGAAACCAAACTATCAGACCGATGCATGTGTAGCTATGTTTATAGCGGCTCAATTCACAATAGCCAAACTATGGAAGCAGCCAAGATGTCCATCCACAGATGAATGGATTACAAAACTATGGGATATGTACACAATGGAATTTTGTACATAAATTTTGTACATTTCAGCCATAAAGAAGAACAAAATCATGTTCTTTGCAGGGAAATGGATGCAACTGGAAAACATTATGTTAAGTGAGATTAGTCAGTCACAAACAGTTAAGAAGCATATGTTTTCCCTAATATGTGGATGCTAGGGAGAAGATGGGGCATAGGAGGGTCTCCAGATGAAAAGGAGAGATCCTTGATAAGCAAAGAAGTTGATTTAATTGTAGTGGATGCATGGGGCAGAGGGACACCCTAAAGCACATGATATACTTACACAACCATATCAAGGTCACTCACTGAAGTGAACCTGAGGGGGAGGCAGGGGGAGGGAACAGGGTGGGAATTGGGGAAGGGATCAAATGAGAATTGTGTGCAAATATGTTGTTAACAACTTGTACTTAACAAAGATGTATGCTATATTGCATGAATTACTACAATAAAAAAATTAAAAAAATAAAAAATAAAATAAAATCAGACTTAATTATTTTAGTAGAAACCATAGACTTTGATTATGAGAGAACAAGTTATAAACAGAAGGACATAATTTAAAACATGAAAATTTTGGCCAGATATTTGACCAAACTTTCTTTTTTTAAGTATACTTCTATTGGTACATTATAATTATATATCATAGTGAGGTTCAAACTGATGCGAACATACATGCATACAGCACTTGGTGTTTTTCCCTCTGGATCCCAACCCCTTTTCCCATACTTATTAATGAAATTGGAAGTGATATTTTCATTCATGTACATGAAATTATATTAGGCTTCATCAAGCTTCCATTTTCCCCTCTCCATCTCCCTCCCTTAATCTCTTTCCACTATTCTACTGGTTCAGCTTTCTTTCTTTCTTTTTTTTCTTTCTTTCTTTCTTTCTTTCTTTCTTTCTTTCTTTCTTTCTTTCTTTTTTTTTTTTTTTGTGGTACTAGGGATTGAACTCAGGGCATTCTACCTCTGAGCTATACCTCCAGCCCTATTTTTTATTCTTTATTTTGAAACCGGGTCTCACTAAGTTGTGGAGTGCCTCACTAGGTAGCTATGGCTGGCCACGAATCTGGATTCTCAGGTCTCAGCCTCCCAAATGCTGGGATTACAAGCGTGCGCCACCACACTCAGCTCAGCTTTATTTTGATTAGCAAAATAATATAAAACATAAATAGGCCAAGGTAATATTCCATTAAGTTGGTGCAATCTCTTTGTTATTGATAATGGTACCAATAGCCAATTGATAATTACCCTTTCCTCAAATTATTGCTTATGTGTATTTGCATAATTATAAGTAGTTATGACTAAAATTGACTTTTATTTTAAAAAAGAATAGAAGGACCTTGAGATGATCTAAGTTATTGCTTTGGATCTGATCTACACCATACACCCTCTAGTTGAGATAATGAACTCCTTTCTGAATGAGTTTGGAAAAAGCCTTGCCATAAACTTCCTTATTAAGACTGTTAGCAAAGACTGCAAGTATGATGGGTGCAGGTAGCTGGGACTCAGATACCTAAAGTGAAAAGACTGAAGTGAAATAAATGATGCTAAAGTGCATTGTAATTATACATGTTAGTGAGATTCAAATTCATTCAAACAGGCATGCACACCAGTAATAACAATTAAATAACAATTATTTAGTTAATAATAATTAATAATTAAAGGAAGCACTTAACTCTTCTGTTACTTTGCTCTTGAATACAAAAAATGCAATAATTAGAAAATGAATTTACATTTTTGAGTATACTGTTCAGTTTCTAGGGATGTATATTAATTTTTTTTCTTATACCTTGAAATAAAATAGAAAATAATTAGACAAGAGTCCATTTTCAAAAAAGTAAAGCTCCTAGCTGGATGTTGTGTCATACACCTCTAATCGCAATCCTTGGGAGCCTGAGACAGGAGGGTCACAGGGTTGAGGCCAGCCTCAGCTATTTATTGAGATGCTCAGTAACTTCGCAAGATCCTGTTTCAAAATTTAAAAAGGGTTGGGGATATAACTTGAAGGTAGAATGTCATTGGGTTCTATCTCCTGTGCCACAAAGATAAATAAATAGCTAGATAAGTAACCTAAAAATAACCTTAAACTTAAGTTTTTTAAACACCGGAATTTTGGAATTTCAGAAAAAGCACTTAAACCCAGCAGAGAGAGGTTCAGGTGGGTGTATAGATGGAAACAATGCTTGAGTAACACTTAAAGGATGGATGGAGAAAATAATGTGAACAAATACTCAGACGCTTGTAGTAATTGTAAATGAGCTATCGCTTTCTGAAGTATTAAAGCAAGATGGGGAGGTGCAGGCAGTAAGCTGAGATGTGTTGAGTAGCATTTTGTGGAGGCCAAAGACCTGAGGCTTCCTGCAGATACTGTTTGTTTTGATTTTGGTGCTGAGTATTGAAGCCACAGCCTCAGGCATGCTAGGCATGCAGTCTACTATATTAAAAAGACAACAATATTGTTGTAATAACAACAATAATACTAATAATATTAATTATTATTAATAATAATAACAGTAATATTTGGGTTGTCTTTTTATATTGCTGGCCCCATCTTGCAGATATTATGAGGGCAATTAAAAGCAGCAAAAAATGAGGATGCAGTTTGACTTTTTGATAGATTTCCATGGAAGCAATATATAAAAATAAACAGACATTTTGAGACTTGGAAAGAAAACTGGAAGCAGGGAAATCCATCAGGAAACTATTACAGAGAAGTGGGTATTAGCCTGCCTTACATGACTATTGGTCTTGCCTGTGTAGACAATAATAAAATGTGTGTCCCATATCTGGCATGTAATTTATATATGTATTCTAACCACAGTATCATGTAAATTGTCTGTGTTCAATATACACTTGAGTTTGTGTGTGTGTGTGTGTGTGTGTGTGTGTGTGTGTGTGTTCATCTCACAGAGACATTTATTCATGCCACATAATAAATGGTACTTATACAAAGGTATAGCCATGTTCTGTGTTCCAACTAACACAACTTGTTTAAACTTACTGGCAGACTAAAGTTTCCTCTAATGTGCACTCAAGTAAGCTGGTTAATGATGACCATGACTGAGGGTCATCTTGGTTGCTTCCAAGTTTTGGAATAAAGTTGATGTAAGTTCCTACATACAGAATGTTTTCAAGTTCTTCCTGTAAATATCAAATAATGTCATTGTTGGATCAAATGGTAAGATGATATTTAGTTTGGTAAGACACTGTCAAAATGTTTTCCAAAGGGACTGTACCATTTTGCATTCCTCCTAGCAATAAATCAGAGTTCCTGGTTCTCCACATCCTTAGCAGCATTTGGTGTAGTCGGTGTACTGAGCTTTGGCCTTAGTAATAGGTTTATATTGATATTTATTGTTTTAATGAATATTTGTGGGTTTAAAAATTTTTTTGCAAATATTTTCTCCTATTTTTTGGGTTGTCTTTTTAATTCCCTAATAGTTTCCTTTGATACATAAATGTTAATTTTGATGAAGTCCAATTTATGCTTTTTTCTTTTATACAAAGTTTTAGTAATTTAAAATTTAAATTAATACATTTTATTTATTAAAATTATCATGTATTACAAGGTCATGCTAGTGTATGCCTATGTTTTTCTAAGAGTTTTATACTTTTAGCCTTTTCATTTATATAAGTGATGCATTTTGAGTGAATTTGTGTGTGTGTGTGTGTGTTGCGAGGTAGTAGCCATAGTTCATATTTTGTATTTTTAAATGTGAATATCCAGCTGTCCTGGTACTTCACAGAAAATAATACAATATATAATAATAATGATATTAATATTACAACCTCACAAATATAACACACACACACACACGCGTTGGTCCCAGGACTCAATTGGCTTTTTTATCTGCAAGCGACTGCCAGGGTCGAGAAAATGCTACAGAAGACCAACACAGCCTCTTTCCAGATTACCTTCATAGAGTCCACCCCCAGGGCAGAGTCTGTGTTTTCTAGGGACAGATCAGGAGCTCCACCTTAGGAGGAGGGAGTTGTTAGGGCAGAAAAGTACACATGGTCCCATGTCTCTTGTCTAGATGCTGCAGTGATTTCTACAGAAAGAACTGACTGAGGGTCTTCGCGGGTGTGTTGACTCCAGAGGCAGCGTGGGTGGTGTAAAATGGTACCAGGCTGGAGGTACAGCTAGAGGGTTAAGGGCTACAAGTCCTTCAGAGGGACCTGGAAACAGGGCACTGCAGTCAACGATTAACATGGATCTGACCAAATGTAGCTGGATTTTGCAAGGTCAGTCAGTCTGGCAGGCCTGCGACCCTGGAGTAGAGACACCTGGGATGCCAGGTGTCCCATAGAGGCGAGGCTGGCTCAACAATCTCCTTTTGGAGCAGAACAAGGGAACCAGGTGAGAGACAGGCAGACCCAGCAGTGTGGCTGAGTGTAGGAAACTTTCTCCCAACCCGCAGGTGGAGCAGGCTGGGTAGCTCAGTCCCACCTACGCCAAACGACGCCCACTGCCCCCTGCGCATGTGCAGGCGTGGGGCAGGCTAGCAAAGTGGGAGAGGTTTGTTGTCAGGTGTCAGGCCCAGGTTTGAGTCAGCGCGGTTCTGCAAGAAGGAATATTGAGATGTGAGTGCTTGATTGCCCATTTCTAAAGCCGTTCCAACCTCCAAGAGCCGGATCTCCTCTCTTTAGTGAAATTCAGAGGCGTCATCACCGTGTAAGTCTTTAACTGGGAACACAATGTTAATATTCCATTGGTGCTCGCTGCCTCGCATGATCTGTGTGTCCTTCTTCATCCCAGTTCCACTCCATTTTTGTTGTTGTTGTTGTTTGTTTGTTTTAAAATACTGTAGCTTATTATTGTAGTAAATTATTTTGAAATTTAGAAATGTGAATCCTCCACATTTGTTTTTCTTTTTAAGATTATTTAGACTATGTTTAGACCCTGGCCTTTCCACATGAGTTTTAGGCTCAATCAATTTCTGAAAAACAGCTGGGATTGTAAGAGGGCTTATATTGACTCAACAGGTTAATTTATAATACGGTCTAAAAAATACTGCATCTTCTGAGCCATGAATATGGGACATTTGTCACTTAATAGTGTCATCTTAATTTCATTAAGTGACATTTTGAGTTTTCAGTGTATAAGTTTGGCATGTGTGCTGTGAAAATCATTTCTAAGAATTTTACTATTTTTGATGTTATTTAAGTGGAATCTTTCCTTATTTGTATTTTCTGATCTTTTATTAATAGTTCTAGAAATATAGGTGATTGTTGTATCCTACAAACATGCTGAAATAATTTATTAGCTTTAGTAGCTTGTTATGGATTCTTTTATTTTTAAATATAATTTTGTTGGTGCATCATAGTCTCACATGGTAATGTAGCTCAGATAGGGACGAACATGAACGCAGCACTTTTCTACACATAAGACCCAATGATCTCTGAAGAGAGGTAGTTTTGCTTCTTGTTTTTCCAAGTCTTATTTCCATTATTTCTTTCTTTTTCTTGATATCACTGGTTTTAATCTCCCAGTAAAATGTTGAATAGATGTGGCAAGAGTTGTTTTGATCTCTGTTGTCTTCCTAACGAAAAGTGGCGAGCTCTGCTTTTCACACTATAGTATGATTTTAGAAATGGGTATTTTGTAGATGACCTTTAGCACATTGAAGAGATTGCCTTAGATTTCCATTTTTTGACTTTTTTATTGTGAAAGTGTCAGATTTTGTCATATGCATTTGTGTATATATTAAGTTGACTATGGTTTATCATATGAGTATAGTCTGGTAGAGTAACTTATTTTAGTACATTGAATCTTCAACCCTACCTTGTACTAAATGGCTCAATATTACCCAATATTGGCTCAATATTCTTCTGATGTTGCTGTTTTCAGTTGTATAGTATGTTGTTGAAGATTTCGGCATCTATGTTTATAAAAATTGTTATTCTTGTAATTCTGTCTTTGGTATCAAGGTACTGGCATCATAGATGAAAAGTGTTTCCTTCCTTTCTAATTTTGAAATAATTTATGAAATATTGGTGTTGATTCTTCTTTAAATGTTTGCTGGAACTCACAAGTGGAGCCATCTGTTCATGGGCTTTTATTGTGGGAAGTTTTTAGAATTTATTTTTTCTATATTTAAATTGCTCTACTGGTTGTTAAGTCTGTTCATATTATTTTTTTAATTTTTCCTTGACTAATTTTCAGTGGTTTGGGTCTTTCTAGGAATTTTTCCACTTTAGCTAAGTCTAATTTGTTGATATAAAGTTATTCATATTATTCACTTGTTTTTATTTTATTTCATAATTTTGATACTAATATTTTATCTTTCCTTGTTTTTTTTTTCTGTATCGGTCATACTAAAAGTTTATTCATTTTAATCTTTCCACAGAACCAACTTTTATTCTCATTTATTTTCTCTAATATAATGGTTTCCTATTTATTAATTTCTGCTCTAATCTTTCTATTTCCTTCCTTCTGCTTGCTTTTATTTGTCTCTTCTCTAGAAAGGAGGCTAGAAAGCCTCTGTAGGTGGAGTGATAGATTATTGATTTGAGATCTTCTTTTAAAAATACTTAATATTTAAATTTAAACATATATCTGAATATTAATATAATCTGAATATGTATATAAATATGCGATATATGATATAGAAGAAAATGCATATTTTATACATAAAATTATAACATATTTGGGTAAAAATTTGGCTTTAATATTTCTACATTTAGATATATTTTAAATGTTTTATACTTACATATGCACTGTTGTTGATTGCATATATATTTATATATCATATAATATATAGGATATATTATAAAATATTATATAATATGTATTTAATATATTTTGCATTATATATTCACTGTTGTTTGGTGCATAAATGTTTATAATGTGAATATTCATTTTGTCTTACAGTTTTTTTGTGTGTTAGTATAGGCACTCCAGTTCATTTTTGGTTACTACTGTTTACATAGTGTATATTTTCTCATCTTTATTCTTTTAAACTATTGCAGCTGAAAATCTAAAATCTAATGCGAGTCTCTAGTAGACAGTACACAGTTGTAAATATTTTGAATCTCTTCTGCCAATTTTAATTTTGTTTGAAGTGTTAGTTCACTTACATTTGCTGTCTCTATGGATAAGATAAGATTTACTTTGATGCTTGTTTTTCTATACCTCTTATATCTTTCTAGATCTCTCATTGCCCATTACTGCCTTCTTTTATATTATACACATACTCTTAATTCATTTACTTCTTTTACTATGATTTTTTTTTTTTTTTTGTGGTGCTGGGGACTGAACTCAGGGGCATTCTACCTCTGAGCTACACCCACAGCCCCATTTTTATTCTTTATTTTGAAACAGGTCCTCACTAAGTTGCGGAGGGCCTCACTAAGTAGCTGAGGCTGGCTGCGAACCCGCATCCTCTGGTCTCAGCTTCCCAAGTACTGAGAATACAAGCGTGCGCTACCACGTCTGGCTTTTACTATGATTTTTTAAGTCATGAGTGATTGTCTTGGGGGATTACAATTAATATATTAATCTGTAACAGTGGGATTCAGATTCATATCAGCTTTGTGTCAATATTACACTGAAGATTTGCTCTTATATAGGTTCTTTCCCTACCCTATCTTTATGCTGTATTGATATGCAAATTACAATTACATACATATTATGCTCATCATTTCAGTTTTATTAATATAATATTAGCTTATATAATAGGATAGGAGATAAGATAAATAAAAGAAAAAGTTACAAACAAAAATACTTATACTTTCTTGTATATTTGCAGGGTACTTTTTATTTTTCATTTGGATTTGAATTATTACCTATGTTTTTTTCACTTTAACCTAAAAGAATCTCTTTAGATGACAATTTTCTTGTAATGTTACATGGCTAAATTTAGTTTTAGTTTAAATTTTTATAGGCATAACTCACAACCCTGAAGCTACTTAGTAAATAGTTTTGTTTTTCTCTACTGATAAGTAATGCAGTGATCTCAAATATTAAGCTTCTGTTTTTATTATTGTTTTCAGTCCTGGAGATTGAACTCAGGGGTGTTTCTACCACCGAGATACATCTCTAGCCTTTTAAAACTTTCACTTTGAGACAGAGGCCTTCCAAGTTTCCCAGGGTGACTTCAAACTTGCAGTCTGTTGGCTTCAGCCTCCTGTGAGTAGGTGGGATTAAGGAGTGTACCACCACACCCAGCTACAGCAAGCCTTTCTATGTGTCAGAGTCTACTTCCTGTATCTGTATCCCATTTCAGAGGAAATACAATTTCAGATATCCTTAAACATTCATATCTTTACCCATTTATGACATGTCTTCCCTCTGGCTGCTTATTCAACTAGCCCAGCACCTTGCTTCAAGTAAAAGGAAAAATATAAAAGTCCCTGGGTGATACCAGCACCATTGGTAAGGGAACTCAATTAGCTAAATTATAATCCTAAAACTACCTTTATCCAGGCCAAGAATCTTCTATTGTTACATAGTCAATGATACATCTTTTGTGTCCTCTTGGGTATTTGGCTTTAGAGCAGTTTATATATTTTGTCCATTTACACCTGTCCTATAGAGCTAGGAACATATAAAAAATTGGGTATCATGTGCACCAGTGGATTCTTTTCTTTGGGGTAGGTGCTCATTTGGCTTTCCTTTATATTAAACCTATCTGTCACTATTGCAAACATTTTGTCTATTCATATTCCAAATACAATTATCCCTCCATGTCCATGGATTCTGCATCCAGGAACTCAAGCAACTATAGATAGAAAATAATTTTTAAAATCGCATCTTCACTCAAGATGTACAGTCTTTTTTTATTATTATTCCGTAGACAATACAGTATAATAACTGTTTGCATAGCATTGATGTTATACTATTTATTAGAAGTAATCTAGAGATGATTTAAGTATACAGGAGGATGTATATAAATTAAATGCAATTACTGCATCTTTTTACATTACAGACTTAAGCATCTGCAAATTAGTTATCTGCAGGGGGTTCTGGAACCAATCATCTGCAAATACCGAGGGGCAACTGCACCATACTGTATTTAAAAATAAAGTACGACTTTCTTTGTGATAAAGAACTCTCCCTCAACATGACTCTTCTTCTTGTCATGATTCTGTTATCAATTTTTACTTGTTATGTCAAAAGTGGTTTTATACTCTATTGCAATAGATTTTTGGAATAAGGTTGAAGAACAAATAAATATCTTCCCTTTGAAAATTCAGAAGGCATTTCAAATTCTTCTGCGATTCATCAATATAAAAGTATGAATTATTAATATACTATTCCCCATAGCATCCAGTAAAGTATTTGTGCAATGTAAGTATTTAATAAAAGCTTTATTGTTTTAATAAGGGCTAATGCAAGTGAATGCATTAACAAGAATATCAGCTGTAAGCTTTTAAACAGAAGCCTCTTGTGAACTGGGGGCATTCCACTGTTGTTCAATATGCATATCATAGTGCGATTAATCTAGCAAACATTTGATTAAAGTCAGTGGTTTCATTTGGCATTTACCAGATGTATATGTTTTGCTGCAAGTAACAGAACACATGCCTAAAAGAGGTTTAAAAAATTAAGGATTTATAAATGTGCATGAGAGATTTCTGAAAGTTGAGGTTTTCAGAGTTGGTTACTTCAATAGCTTAGCAGTGCTAAGGTACTTAGGGAGTGCTCCTTGTCATTCTTTTGAGTCTCTTTCTACAGTCACATTATAGTTGTTAAAGCTCTGAGTCTATATACTCACATTACAATATACAAAAAATAGCTAGGAGGGGCAGGCCTTCTTCTCTTGTCTCTTCCATCATGTCGTAAATGACCTTAGAGGTTCCCAGCTCCCTTCTTTTTATGTTTCAAAAGTCACATGCAGACTCCTATCATTCACTGGCTAGGATTACTTATGATATATCCTACAGAGTATGTTAGAGGCTACCATACTGAACATAAGGGTAAGGAATACTGGAACAAAACCAAATTTATTTACCAGAGGAGAAGGATGTTTTCAAGTCAGTAATATAGATAGCCTAAGAAACATACTGAGAGCAGCTACTATTTAGGATTTTCCTTGTTTTAGTTTATCCACACAGCTTTTAAAGAGAAATGGTTGAGTGTTATATCCTAACACCTCTACATTTCTATAATTTAAACTGATTTTTAGTTTTCTCCTAAGTAGAATTATAGTAACAATTTTATATTCTTGTCAACATAAACCTGTGTTACTTCTTAATCACATCACAGAAATTAAGAACAAGAATAGTGATAGATTGCTCAGAGTGACCTACATTATAGCAATCCCAATATGTGAATATTTTTGTACATACTTGGCTCTGAATTTTCCACAGATAAAGCAGAATTTATGAAAGATCAGTTTCTACATCAAAACAAATATACATAATTTTAATGAAAAATTCCAGAAAAGATTTACATAGTAAATCTGAGACAATATTAACATTAATAGATTAGGGACCAGAAATAAAATTTGAAGAAAAAGCCACGTGTTTTGTTTCTTTTTTCCTAAACTACTCCAAGTACAGGTTTCTTAAAGTCATTCCAGTATCATTATTGGAATAGATACACATGTTTATAAATTACAAATTTTAAAAAAGGTCAGATCTATTTGTTTTTTCTCACTGTTATATAGTAATTCTTCTGGTTTCTCGGATGTATCTAACAAAGTACACACATTTTGACTACCCAGAGTGTCCTTGCTTTGCTATTGCAGTACATCGAATTCAAGGTTGATAAGTGATCCTCAAGTGTCTACTGATCTATCACACTACTGAAAGTTGCCTGACGATTGGAATCAATCCAGTATTGTCTTTCTGATGAGCACGGCAATCCTAGGATATGAAATATGTGATGGCCAATTTCTCTGAATATCCTTGCTGGCTTCATAAAATAGGCATCTGGGAATGTGCTGAGCTTGTAAAATAGGTAACCAAAGTAGGAAATGGATAAGATTTCTAACTTCAATTGGCCATTATGTGAAATGAACAAAAGTAGCTTCCGTTTCCTGAATAAAGAATGATTTCTTCATTCTGTGAATTGAACACCAATCGATATGAAAGTGGGGGGGGACTAATAGTAATCTTTTGCTTATGAAAAGAAGCACTTCCAAGATTGGATGTGAACTGTTGTAACTTTGGAGTTGGGATGAAAACTTTAAGTTACTTTTTCTTGCTTTGTTGAAAACCGACCTCCACCCAATTAAGCTGTGTATCCCCTTATTCCTGGGAGATAATATATGCCTATGAATTATGGTCTATGTTTTCTATATCCAAATGGGATAGGGATATAATTAGGGAATAGGGAAGAGTGGACAGTTATGGGGATTCTCTGTTTTCCCACTTTATGTTCTCTAGTATGTACACAGTTACACAAATACATACACACATATGCACATATGCATGACTTTTCTCTAATTTAGAGTTACCTACTTTGTTTACCTGGCTCAGTCAAATTCATTTTCTGTCATAACAGTCCTTTTGTTGCCTTAATAACATCTTCTCCTACAAACTTGTACTTCTCTTTTTAATTTTACTCTTACTTACATTTTGTTTTATGCTGTTTGCTTCTTTGCTTATAAAAGTTAAGCTTTCCTTTATTATACTATAATCTCATTTTGGACATGGTTCATATTCTTTGTTTCTTAGAATTTTTTCTACACTGATATAGAGGAGAAATTCAAGAATAATTGTGTATTGAATGAGTTAATTACATCCCCCAGTGATGAGCACATTAAAAATGTATAAAGCCAGGGGGAAAATAGGAAACAAAAAGGACTTTAGATAATGAAGGAACGAAACCAGTAGACGAGTGGTAGAGAATAGGGGATAGAAATAGGGAAGGGAAAAGGAAGAACGGATGAAAGAAATAGTTCAAATTATGCTAGGGCCATGTACAAAGGTCTTACTACCAATCTCGCTGTTACAAAAGGGGAGGGGTGGGTAGTCAGGTAAGACCTGGAGGGAAACACACCAAGACCTATGTGCACTTTTTTTTTTTTTTTTCAGTATTGGGGATTGAACCCAGGGGCAGGGACATTCTACCTCCCAGCTATACCATCCCAGCCCTATTTTTTTATTCTTTATTTTGAAACAGGGTCTCTGTAAGTTGCAGAGGGCCTGACTAAGTAGTTGAGGCTGGCCACGAACCAGGATCCTCTGGTCTCAGCCTCCCAAGTGTGGGCCACCACGCCAGGCCTATGTGCACATTTGCTAGTATGATTTTGAACCTCACCGTAATTACTAGGCACCGATAAAAGTATAAAAACAATGTGTACATGATTGTATCTTGATCCATTTCTTGTCATATAGACCAGTTGTTTTTATCTTAGGGGAGCAAAACTGCATAGTGAGCAAGTACATACATTTATGGGAATGGTGAAAGTGAAGGCACGATTTAAGAGAGGGTCGTAAAACTGGTTTGTAGTTTAATACAAACCAAGGGAAATAAGTCTTTAAAACCATTGCAGAAACACAAAGGAAAAAAACCATTTTTACTACATTTCCATAGTGAAAAACATTCTCTTTCTGAACACACACACACACACACACACACACACACACACACTTATGCGCTTTACTTTTAAGATAATCACTACAGGCTGAGAGAGAATAGGATAAAGATTGTTCTTGGCCATTTTATTTTATTTTTTGTGGTACTGGGAATTGAACACAGAGGCATTCTACCTTCAAGCTATACCCACAGACTGATTTTATTTCTTATTTGGAAACAGGATCTCACTAGGTTGATGAGTTTCACTACTTGCTGAGGCTGTCCTTGAACCTGAGGTCCTCCTGTCTCAGCCTCCCAAGTACTGGGATTACGGGTATGCACCACCACGCCCTGCACCCTTGGCCATTTTAAACTATTTCAAATGTTTGTTATTATTTTCAGTATTACCTAATACTATTCTCATATTAACTCTTAAATTCTGAATATGTATAATGGATTTTTTTTCTTCATAGGGATTAAATGAGATGGAATGGTTACATTCCAAGGGTTAGTGTTATATATTTATTTATTTATTTATTTATTTATTTATTCATTCATTCATTCATTCATTTGCTTATCCAACAGATACTGACATAGAGCCAACTATGAATGGGTAGTATTCTAGGCAGTGGGAAGGAGAATGCAGTTTTGATCAAAGCCAAAGGGTTCCTACTGCCCTAGTGCTTCATGTATTCAGGAGACAATACAAAGTAAGACAATATAAAATAGTGTTAATACTAAGAATAAAATCCAGTTAGGGGGAGACATTTGGACAATGTGGAAGCCCAAAGGCAGAAAATATTACGGATTATTGTTTGAAGAGAAAGAAAGCTATCAACAGACACTTGTGGACTGAAGAGAGTGGTTCGTGATGCGATCAAAGAAGGAGGCGGCAAGCGTCAGGTCATATGAAGCTGCAGAGGACAAGTGAAGAGTTGGAATATTGTTTAAAATTCTATCAGAAGCCATTGGGGTCTCCAAGTAGAGAAGTGACATGATCAGATTTACATTTTAGAAAAGTGTACTCAGGTTATGGTATGAGAAGTGCATTGTAGGGGGAGAAGAGGAGAATCAGCACTTGGGAAGTTCCTGCAGAATTTCAATCAGGAGATGATCTAGCAGATAGTCTAGCAGTATGCAAATAAAGGTAGAGATAAATGGAGAGATTCAGAGTACGTACCATTAGGGCATTACAGTTTAGAGTGAGTAGAAGAGTTAAAAATGAGTGAGTATGGTGTGAATACACAGTGTGTCACAGGATACACTTACCGTTCTCATCATTATATGTGGAAACACCAGAAATACCATAGCTTATCACAAAATAGGGTAGCACAGCTATAGGGATAGATGACCTGGATGTGAAGAAGTTATTTAAATCTTTGCCTCAGTGTTCTTATCTATGAAAGGAGGACTAATGTTATCACATAATGCATATGAGCTGGAGCAGGATTAATATATGGAAAGTACTAAGAATAATGTTAATGGTACATGACATGAAAATGGTGTTTTTGAAGGACAATTATGCAATATCAATAAAACTTACTGGAAAAGGTAATGATTTGGGGACTGAGTAGATATCAATTCCTATTCTATAGTTGATCATTTCTTCTTGGCCTTGAACACATTGTTAAACTCTGTGAGCCTCAGTCTCCCACCTATAGAATGGAGATGCTAAGTCATACATAATAGTTGTAATATTTTTATTAAATGGGATTTTTGTAAATCACCCAGCACTGTAGTGGCACTTGCAATAAACTTTAATGACAGTTGCTGTGAATATTAAATGATATCAAATTATTTTTTAACCAATGAAAGTTTTATTTGAGTTGAAATATAGAATACTTCAAAGCAGAATATTCATTTACAGTGAATATTTAGAGAAAAGCTCTATTAATCAAAAATATAGGTGTTTATGGTGCAAAGCATTATTAGAATTCTTATCTTTAAGGTGTATTTATTTGAAAGTTTTCTTTTTATAAGTTTTAAAATATTGACGAAATTGTTTATGCTCAAGGAGCACAACATGATTATATATATATATACAATTATTATATATGATATAATAATTGCTATAGTCAAATTATTATGTTTGCCACCATTTGTGTATTTAAAGGGACATGACTGTTCATTATTTAATTCTGTTACTAAATTTCAAGTAAGCAACATTACTGATTTCAGACCATGATTTATATTGAATCTTCAGAACTTATTAGACTCATTACAGAAAGTCTAGTATGGGATCAACCTTCTCCCATTTTCTCATCATGAAAGGATATTGAATTTTGTCAAACTCTTTTTCTGTTTCTTTCAAGATATATTTTTTATCTTTTGTTCTGGTAATGTGGTATATTACATTGATTGATTTGATCTCTCTTTGCATACTAAGGATAAATTCCACTTGATCATTATAAAGGATCATTTTAATGTGATGTTGCATATGGCTAGCTGATATTTTGTTGAAAGTTTTTGTTTCAGATATATATGTATCAGGGTTTTTGTTTTAAATCTTTGTAGTTTTCTTGTAGTGTTCTTTATCTGGGTTTCATGTCACAGTTATACTGATCATGTAAAATTAGTTTGGAAGGATCCCTTCTCTGCAGTAATTTTACAAAAGATTAGGAATGATTGCTGTCAGTTCTTACTATGTTTGGAAGAATTCACCTACTAGGCCATCTGGTCCTAGGAGGTTTATGATTCCTGATTTAATCTCCTTCATTCCTGATTTAATCTCCTTTGGTCTGTTCAGATTTTCTGTTCTTTCATTATTTATTTTTGAAGATTGTATTTTTTGAGGAATTTGTTTCTTCTAGATTACACAATTTATTGACACAGTTGTTTGTTAGTCTCTTATAATTTGTATTTTTGAAGGGCTAGTTGTAATGTCTCTTCTTTCATTTAAGATTTTATTTCTGTGACTCTTCGTTCCTTCCTTTTTGGTTAATCTGGTTAAAGATGTGTCAATATTATCTTTTAAAAAAACCCAACTCTTGGTTTCATTGATCTTTTCTATTATCTTCTCTATTTCATTATTTTCAAACTAATCTTTATAATTTCCTTCTGTCTGCTGACTTTGAGTTTCATTTGTCTTTCCTTTACTTGTTCCTTGTAATGTGGAGTCAGATCTTTCTTTATTCTTAATGTAAGTAATATTATAAACTTCTCTCTTAGAATTTCCTGTCCTGTATCCCATAAGTTTTAGTGTGTTGTGTTTCTATTTTAATGTGTCTCAAACTATATTTTTATTTTACAATTAATTCCTTCTTTTATCCATTGGTTGTTTATGAATGTGTTATTTAATTTCCATATATTTTGAATTCCCAAAATTTCTCATTTTATGGATTTTGAATTTTATTCTATTGTTGTTAGAAAATATAAAAGGTGTTATTTCTTTCTTCTTGAAATTTTAAACACTTTATTTGTGGTCCATCATATAATCTCTCCTGGAAAATGTTCTTTGTGTGCTTGAAAAGAATGCGCATTCCATTGCTTTAGTGTGGAGCACTGTGTGTATGTTTGTTAGGGCCATTTGGTCTGTAGTGTTATTTAAGTCCACTGTTTCTATATTGATTTTCTATCTGGATGATTTATCCACTGTTGAAAGAAGGGTCTTGAACTCCCTTACCATTTTCATATCACTTTCTATTTCTCCCTTCAGTTCTGTTAATGTTGGCATTATATATTTAGGTGCTCCAACATCAGGTGCATATCGACTTATAAATGTCATATTCTCTTGATGATGTGACCCATTTGTCTCTTGTAACAGATTTTAACTGAAAGTCTATTTTGTCTGATGCATGTATAGTCACCACTGTTTTCTTTGGTTACTATTTGCATGAAATATCTCTTTTTATTCCTTTAGGCCCTTTACTTTCAGCTTATGCATGTTCTTAAATTTAAAGTGAGTCTCTTGTAGGCAGTTTTTAATTTTTATGTTCTGCCATTGTGTGTCTTTTGGATGAAGAATGTAATCCATTCACATTTAAAGTAACTTTTGATAGGTAGCTATGGACTTATGATTGCCATTAGTTAATTGCTTTTGACTTTGTTATAGTTATTCCTTTCTCTCTTACTATTTCCTTTGTGATTAAAAAAGATACTTTTTTTTTGGAGTGGCATGATTTGATTTCTTTTTCTGTACCTCTTATGTATCTACTGTAAATTCTATCTTAAATGTAATTATTCTATGTAACTTGAATTCTTGACTAGTTTGAGGAGATGGAAATGCTAATTACCCTGTTTTGATCATTATACATTTGCATACATGAATCCAACAATAAATCACATTATATCCCATAAATATGTATAAATATTATGTGTCAGTTAAAAAAATAATTCTTTAGTATGGTTATCTAGTACTTTGCACTTCAGTTGAACTAGAGAGTTATTAACATAAGAGATGTTAAACAGTAGCCATGCTCCTACACAGTAGTAGTAGTAGTATTTAAGAGGGAAAAAGAAAACCAAGAAGCACTTGAAGTTTGATAAACTTGTGATTTCTCACTGGTAACATACTGTGATTCTTCATGAGGTCATATTCCCAGGCATGCTCTGGAAATCAGAGGCAGGAGAACCTAGGTATGGGAAATTTCAGAGAAAACTCAGATGTTGGGTTGTACGTGAAAGAATATTCAGGAATATTCAGTAGTGATCCCTTCATTCTGAAGCACTTGCACCATAGGAGTCACTATTCACTGCCTGCCTCTAGTGTTTCCTGAGTTCTGGGGAATGGCAATGCTCTTCCCCAGCCACAGAGCCAGTGCCTTCCCTGGCCACACACTCATCTCCCTGCCCAGTGGGACCCACTTCCCTCTTAGGCTGCTGCCAAGACAGCCTTCTAGTTTGATCACATTTGTCTTCTGAACATTGTCTCTGCACTAATAAGTCAAAGTGATAGTACATGGAAAGGGAAAAGTGGAAGAGAGAAGACAAGTCCGCTGATTTTCTGTTTTAGTAGATTTCTGGTTGGAAACAGAGATGAGCTATGGCCTTCCATGTAACAGAGATGAGCTATGGCCTCCTTTGAAGTTTTCAGATTTGAAGTTGGTGGTTTATTTATCTAACCTCTGTCAGGCTCTGTCATAGACAATACAGCACATGCAAGGGGAAATGGGGAACAATTTCTCCCAGAGAAATTACAAGTAGATGCAACCAAAATATTACCTATTTCAACCTTTAAGCTATTTCTTAACAGTGAAGGAAGGATTAAAAAGGAAGGAAGAAAGGTAGTAAATGAGAGGAAAAGAAGAATTATCATCTCTTGAATAATTACTCACTTGAATTACTAGTCAAGTGAGGTTTGAAATAGGTCATATATCTTCATAATTATGAAGTATATACCCATTTGATGCTAATGTTGTACCTAAAAGCTGTTTATTATTATATCCATTTTACAAATGATTATTTAAACAAATTCCTTGGCATCCTGCAGCTAATCAAAACCTATATTTAAATGTTAGTGGAATAAATAATATAATGATTAAAAATAATCTTACTTGAACTTTATAACAACTGTGTGAAGATATTTTATGATTATCTAGATTTAGAGGAAACAGATTTATGAAGATTTAATAACATGGATGAACTCATACAACTTACAAATGACAAAGCCTGGCTCATACTTGGAGTTGCCTAATTATAAAGTTCCAGACTTTCTACTTCTAATTAATAAATATATTTATTTTAATAAGGTTAAAACAAGCTTGCTTGTTTTGAAATATATTTTAGAAAAGAATTTCAGTTGGTAATTATGATGGACCTTGGACAGTGTTGTCCCTTGAGCTGGTTCTTACTTCCTGCCTACTTAAAATAACTTTCAACTCCTTTTTCCTCTCAGTTTTTACAAAGTAAAATCTCTTTCCCACCTCTCAACTAACCACTAATTGCATTTCTCCCATTTAGCACATATACACTTCTGTCAACTAAACTGGCTTCCTCCTCCTTCTAAAGAAGCAAGGTTTCAGTGGCAATTAGAAATAATTGTTGTGATTTCTCCACCTATCTAACTCTGGCTTCCAACAGAGCAGTGCATCTCATTAGCCTTTAAAGACAAGAATGCTGGAAAAAAAAAGTATCATTTGAAAACCAGACACCATTGAGTTTAGAATCCAGTAATCTTTGTTAAATTTCTCTCTGACCAAAACAAAATAGATGATGTATGAGAATCTAGAAAAAGATGGAAAACAAAGTTGTTTTCCCCAGACAAGTGTCAGAGTAATAATTTGAGGAAGGGAAGGTAGCAATTCCATTTTATGAACTGAGAAGCCTTCCAAAAGGATTCTTCAAGTTTTACTTAACTTAAAATTCTAGGATTGAATCAGTCCATAGAGCTAATAGTTCTTGGTAAAGTATCCCCCCCCCCTTTTTTTTTTTTTTTTTCAGTACTGGGGATTGAACTCAGGGGCGTTCTACCTCCGAGCTATACCCCCAGCCCTATTTTTTATTCTTTATTTTGAAACCGAGTCTCACTAAGTTGCGGAGTGCCTCACAAGGTAGCTGAGGCTGGCGGCGAACCCGAATCCTCTGGTCTCAGCCTCCGGAATGCTGGGATTACAAGCGTGCGCCACCACGCCCAGCTTCCCCTCTTAAAAAAAAAAAAAAATCAATGAAGTGATGGGAAATTTAACTCAGTGTGTATAGGGGTGGGGTCTGCTTGAATTTGTGATGGGGAAAAGGTGGAACCCTTAGTAAGACATTCACTACCTTTACAACCTGAACCCTATCAACCTGGAAGACAGAGCTTTGAGGAGATAACCCAGGGTGTTGAGATGTTCTTGTTGGTAAGTTTGAGGTATCATATCTCTCTCAAAGATCTTTGCCTGAATTTTCACCTGAGGCCCAAGAGTAGTAGAAAATTTAACTAGTTTGTTCAGAATTTCTCTAAACTGATTTCTGCCTAATTGAAGAGGAGCATTGTACACTGTATACATGTAGTGTAACATTGTATGTTGCCCCATGGATATGTACGATATTTATGTTTTTAATTTAAATTTAAAATATAACTTAAGGTTAAACTCTAGAAATAAAAAATAAACATTTCATTTCAGTTATCAATATGTTATCCTAATGATGATGATGATGATGATGATGTGTGTGTGTGTGTGTGTGTGTGTGTGTGTGTGTGTGTGTGTGTTTTACTGGGGATTGAACCCAGGGGAATTCTATTTCTGAGCTACACCCCCAGCCATATTTTCTTTTATTTTTATTTTTATTTTTCAGTTTGAGACATAGTCTCACTAAGTTGCAGACGACCTCACTAAACTGCTGAGGCTGTCCAAGAATCTGTGATCCTCTTCTCTCAGCCTCCTAAGTCCTGGAATTACAGGCATTTACCACCATATCTGGCTTATCCTAATGCTGTATTAATCATCATATGTCAATATAGAAATATACAATCTGCTTAGTAAATTCTTTTCCATCTACTTTGAACTATGATTTTAGTCCTTGAAATTTAGACATAAGGTAAAATTCCAGGATTGAGTCTTTTTCTTTGAGTTAGCATTTCCGATAATAGTTCTTCTTAAAATGAAAATTCACATTCAAATGATGTATATAGCTCTATGTGTGAGTATGTATGAGGAGGGCTGGGATCTATGTGTGTGAGGTAAAACTCTCATTAAGATAACTAGTGCTTTTAAATCCTTAGTCCTGAGCCGGGTGTGGTGGTGCACACTTATAATCCCAGTACTTGCGAAGCTGAGACCGGAGGATCTGGGTTTATGGCCAGCCTCAGCTACTTAGTGAGGCCCTGTTTCAAAATAAAAAATAAAAAATAGGACTGGGAGTATAACTTAGAGGTAGAATGTCCCTGGATTCAATCCTCAGGATCGCAAAAACAAACAACAAAACAAAACAAAAACCTTAGTCTTCCACCTGGAGAGCTTTTACCATTGTGTTACTTCAACAGTTAGCAAGAGACCTTCCTTTTCTAAAATAGTTCCTTTTCTTCTTTCTTATTATCTTCATGATTCAAGATACCAGATTATTAGAAAAGACCATGGCTTGGTCCCCTGGTTTGAGAGCATTGCTGCAGTTCTCATTTGGAATTTGATCATGGATTAACTTAATTTGATCATGAAATTAGTAAACTATATTGTATCTATAATCAAATAAAAAGTAGGATGGAAATAAGGTTCACAGTTGCCTAGAGAGCTTCCTAGGATTTTGAACCTGTGCTTGTTGGAAGGAGACTTTGAGAGGTGGTGGTGGGCATGGCTCAATCCTAAACTCATATGAAGAATCAGATTCAAGTGATCTGCAATCCACACTGTCATTTTTTATGCAGATACGAAAGAAGTGGGTTTTTGTCCTTTATCTGAATTCCAAATATTAGAAATGCCTCTCCCCATTCTATCCTCCATTCCCTTAATCATACAACATGAATTTTACAAATGTCAGCACAATTCTCCTGTTGTGATAAAGTTATTTTGTATTAAATTCTCTCTAACTTTGGTTGGCAAACTTCCAATCTGTGTATTTAGGGATCTTGTCATCTTCCCTATTCTTGTACTTCAATCATAACTGCAAGTAGAGCTTCAAATTCTCTTTTTCCAAATTCTAATTAGCAGTTATCGTTGTAAAAAGCCGCCGTATTCTGTGCTAATCCTGTGCATATCTCATTTGGAACTCTTTGGACCTGCTTCACTTCCTTTTACATATCAAGGGCTGATACTTGAGGGCAGATGGTTCTGAAAACAGCCTCTCAGAGGCAGAGGGGTACCATGCAGGTGAGATCAGGATGACCATGATGACTTTACATAGCCTTGGGGCATTCTATTGGGTCACTCTTCAGCAGTGAAATTTATGATTAATAGAGATTTGGGACTGCTAGACTTTAAAAGGCAGAAAGACAGAAAGATAGATAGATAGATAGATAGATAGATAGATAGATAGATAGAATAGTATCAAAGTGAATTTTCATTCAGGTTGATGAGGTAGCCTAGGAAGAAAAAGTTAGGTAGAAGGATGGTATTGGGAGGATCCAGAAAAATATAGTTTTAAAAAAATCTGGAGAGTTAAACTAATTCCACCCCTTGGAAGCTTTTCTTTGTTGCCATGCCCCCACCTAAAATTCACCATCAAAGACAAACTCCCGGAAAAGCCCAATCTCTGGAAAAGCCCTACCCCCACCTAAAGCCTGAGATTCACTGCCAAAGATAATCTCCGGAAAAGCCCAGCCCCCACCTGAAGCCTGGAACCTGAAAAGAGGAGGATCCAACTTTTCTGTGATCTGCCCCCACCTGAGGAGCCCACCTATCGCCCACCTGAAACCTGAGAGAGAGGGGCTGGAAAAGAAGGACCCCGCCCTCTCTTGTATTTTCTGCACCTTCCTTTGTTCGCCCCTTCTCTCTCTTGGGACCTGCCCTTGGACTTGTCCGGGTGACCTAGTCCCCTTTCCATTCCCCCTCCCTTTTCCATTTCCCTTTCTCCCGGCTTCCCCCTAAGTTCCAAAATAAATCCTGCCAGATGTTCTCAACTGGTATGTGTTAAAATTCTTTTTACCACGAATACCAAGGACCTGGATTTTGGGGACCCGCGTACCCCATAACAAGGTGTGCTTCATTTTTCCTTTGCAATTACCTCAAAAACAAGTTCTTATCAATGGGTCCCCAAGTGCTGTATCAGAGAACACAGCAACACAGAAAGTAAGCAGAGATATTATGTGTGCAGGTGAAGAATCAACTTCCCAAAGCAGCCTCTCTTGCCCTAATTAAGGGAAAATGTTAGAACAGGGCAGGAAAACACACATTTTCACAGCTGGATCATGCTCTAGTGATCAAAGGCTTCCTCTTGAGGGAAATCCTAATGATTTTTAAGCCAATGGCTATTGGCTGGTAAAATTTAAGCATAGTTACTTTTAGACAGTCACCTAAATGGGGTAAACAGAGGCTTATGCTAAGATAAAGAAAGGAAAAGAGTCTGTATGGTGAGGGAGTATGCTAAGGTTCAGTATGCAATAATAAAAGGAGAACCAAAGATGATTTCTGAGACTTGAGGCAGTACTGACTCCTTTTAGCATCAATAGAAGGACCACAATTAGACAGAATAATGTCTAATGTATATGATTGATATCTAATGAAGCAGATATATGGGCTATTATATAGTATTTGTCAAACTCCCACCTTCACTGAATGCTTCTTAGTATCTAAAATTTGCTTTCAAAAGAAACCTCAGAGAGAGGAGCAGAAAGTGCAACTAATAGAGGGAGTTTAGGTGATGGAGCAGGGTGGATAGAGATGTAATAAAGGTAACCATTTAAATAATGCTATGTACATACATGAAATGATCAATACCAATTCCAATGACAATGACATGTACAGGGAAGAGGAGAGAGGGGGATAGGATCCGGTGTAAATGCATCAAGTCTTGTATACAAGTATATTCCTATTACGCTACACCTCAGTATGATGTATAATTATAATGCACCAGTAAAATATATATAATATATATATAAATATATGCAAATATATATTAATATATAAATATACAAGTGCACCAATAAAGGTGTGTGTGAGCATATGCTACATATTTTTTGTATATATATATATATATATACACACATATATATATACATATATATATATAACATTTTGTGTGTGTGTGTGTGTGTGTGTGTGGTGTGGTGTGTGCTGGTGATGGAACCCAGGGGATTTCCCCAGACCTAGTTTGTATTTTTATTTTGAAATAGGGTCTCATGAAGTTTTGGAAGGCCTTGCTTAAGTTGCTGAGGCTGGACATGAATCTGCCATCCTCCTGTCTAAGCCTCTGAAGTACTGGGATAACAAGCATGTGCCATCACAGCTGGCCACGTATTTATGTTAAAGTTCTGATAATTGGAGTTCTTACCAGATAGTGCTTAAGTACTGTCACTATCTAAACATGTTATGCTGGCTATACTCCACATATTTTGGTGCTCCAGGGCAGTTTCTACTCAGCTGTAATTCCTGGGGCTTAGATTGCACTTCTCTTATTTTCTGGCATTAATTAAGCTGGGCCAATGGGAGATACTGGCAATATACTGTAAGAGAGGGCAGAGTTTGGTGTATTTATTTCCCTGTGGTTGTATCAATACCTGATTTGATTAATCTCAGATGGTCCTTTTCTGACTCCAGACTCTTGCCAGGCAGCAGACCTAAAGGTAGTATGACTTTCCACATTGCTATCAGCATCCCTTTCATTAAACTCTCTTTGTTTCAACTTTTTTGAGCATAAATTTAGTACTTACTGCGACTATGACTGGTTCCTTTTATTTCTGTTGGGGTTAGGAGACCTCATGGTTATATGGGAATCCCAGCAATATCAAGGCAGAGAATGCTCTTAGTCTCCGCACACTCTGGTTAGGCATCGATTTCCACTTTATCCACTTAGAGCCTTTCCAGATTTCCATAGAATCCTTACCATTGATGTGTTATCTTTATCTTGCCCCTGAAGGCCCCTGCTAAAAAATAACTCAGAAAAGTATTGAAAGTGAGGTGAAAATCGTTTTGGCTTGGCTTAATTTATCAAAATTAATTTTGGCTTGCCTTCTGTATTTTATAAGGGTTAGGGCTATTGGTTCATTCATTTATTCTATTTAATTGATTCGAAATTTGTTCAGTAGGATTGTGTTGTATACTTCTTTTCTGGTCTCTTGACTGGTAGGAAGCAAAAAGCACATCCTGTTAGCATTGTGAAGATAATTTAATGGAAACTGATGTTGCTGCTAGATCTGAGGTTGCAAAGGAAAGCATAGCTTGAGCCCAGGGAATTCTGGTACTTTGGACTCAATCAATTAGAAAGGAGCTATAGTTATAGAAGAATGTAGCTACTTGCAGAACAGTAGCAGCCAGCTAGGGAGAGGAGGAGGGGGATAAATTGACTCTAATTTTCTCACCTTTCTCTCTCTCAAATTTCCAGAGGATTCTTCCTCTTGACTAATTCCAACCTAAAGCCATAGGAATTGTTCTATGCAGTTTATAGGGGTCAGACCCTTGAAGAATAAAAATGGGCATGGAAGAGTAGTTTGGAGTGTGTGGCAAATAGGAAATGACTTGTTTACCCTCCTGATGATGTAGAAGATGAATATGTAAGTTCTGATAGGAAGATAAGGACCCTTGATCACCATAATATAACTATATGGATTCCAGAGACAAAACTAGTAACAATATTTAATGGTGTTGACTCTACTAGTTAGAACTATCTCCTTAGGAGATTCTTCTCTATACCAAGAAATATTTGTTTGCATTTAATCGAAACAGGCATTACTAACAAAATTGTTTCCTCCATTCTTGTTTTGGATAGATAAGAAATTAGCTTGGAACATTCAAATCAGGCATCTCAGTGATCGTAGAAGATTGTATGTGTATTCTTTGTCATAAGAGTTAGGCTTCTTGTCACTTCCATGAGATCATATTGCACAAAGAATATAGAAACTGAAAGCTCCACAAGTGAATCACTTCATGGTGGATCAGATTAACCAGTAGTTGGATTTCTGGGGAATATTTTATGTTGAATGTCTCCAAGGCTACCCTCAAGCTCAGTGATTTAACAGAAGGAATCAAATGACTCAGAAGTGGTTCTATTACCACTGTGGCTCATCACAGCAAAAAGAAAAAGGTTAAAATCAAGAGAGAGAAAAAGCACATGACATAAAGTATAGAGGAAAAGATTCGCAAGCTACTAGGTGCCCTCTCTTCCAGTAGAGTTGCACACAATGCTCTTAATATCTCCCAGTGACAGTGTGTGACAACTCATGGTATGAACTGCCAACAAGACACTCTTCTGAGCCTTGTTGTTCATGGTTTTAGGAAGTCAGTCACATAAGCATGCAGCACCTATGCAGCTGTGCCCTGGTTTTGAGCTCCAGTTTCCCAGAAAGAAATCAGGTGTTCAGAATATACCACATGAACAGCATAAACCATCTGGGCAAACTGGCACAGCACAGTTCGAAAATGTTCTGTTGGACAGAACATTCTGTGAGGTCCATTCCTTGGAGTCAGTTAAGAGCCAGTCATGGCAACAGGCTTTTCTTAGGAATGAGCAGGTTTGAACAGCACAGGCCTGCTGAGCTAACTCTTCATCCTACACATGTAGAAGTGCTGCATTTGGTTGTCTACTTCCTCACTCAAAATGAGAGAAGCATTTCTAGAAATATAATACCACACAGCCTGTGTCTACCTTCTTTGACAGTAGTCACCGGCAAATTCCAGAGACTGATCATGTGGATGGTGGGGCCCTCAGCTGCTGCTTTGTTTTATTCCTCCACCATTAGGGCTCCCTCAGTTTCTCATTACAAATTTTCATCATCCTTGTGTTTTCTGCTCTTCCTTCATCAAACCTCATTTTCAGAAAGGCTCAGAGATTGTCACTTGTCACTGAAAGTGAACCTGTCTCTCCTTTGCTTCTCTCAGAAGGAATGTATACCTCAATGTCAAGCTTCTTCATCAGATAAACAGCTCTGACTCCTGGTAAGTATATCAGGAAACCGCGTTGAAATCATCTTCTTGGGCCATCACTAATCTTAGCCCTTTGACTCTCTAGGCCGTTTCACCATTGGGACCTATTCTATACCATACAGACATTTGTAACTTTTGCCTCCAAAAGAAAACCTAAACCAAGCGTATCACTTCACAGTGGTTTTCCTGACCTACTTATTGAGTGCAATATAACACTATCCCCTTCTTTGTCATAAAAACACAATTATTTAAATAATAACTTGAAATGAGTATGGTGAGGTCCTCTATGTATCTCTCTATAATGTTGCATTTCCAACTCTGTGAATTAGTATTTCTCAGATATTCACATTTAATTGACAGTCTTTAGAAATAAAAATATCACCAAGGAAACGGATTTCATTTATTTTACATTTTACCCTCCTTTCTGTAGTCCTGAATGAAATTCAAATAGAAAGTTGAGACCTCAGAGTGACATGATTGGAAACAGGATGGAAACCACCCGTGAAATTTTGATAGTCTGCTTCATATTATGCCTTCCTTTTCTACCTACAAACTCTCTGAGAAAAGCACAAAACCATTTGTAATTTGTAGATAAGCAGCTGTGCTTGGGACAATGTAATTATTAATAAGATACTCTCTACTCTAGGTAAAGAAATGCGCATGTGAGTATTTGTATAAGCACAAGGGTCTATTGGCATGGCTGTTGCAATCTGTGTTTGTGGATCTAAATATGCATGTAAAGCTAGGTAGCACATGGTATTTGTGTCAGTATCAATAGTCTCTTATTCCAAAAAATGTTCTGGAAACACACAAAAGAATAAAGACTATATATAGTCTTCCTTTTTTTTTTTTTTTGCGGTACTGGGGATTGAACTCAGGGGCATTCTGCCTTCGAGCTATACCCCCAGCCCTATTTTTTATTCTTTATTTTAAAACAGGGTCTCACTAAGGTGTGGAGTGCCTCACTAGGTAGCTGAGGCTGGCCGCGAACCCAGATCCTCTGGTCTCAGCCTCCCAAATGCTGGGATTACAAGCGTGCGCCACCACTCCCGGCTTTAGCCTTCCTTTGGAACATATATTTTTCTATGATGATATGAGAAAGGAAAGTAGGATCCCTACAGACATTTCAAGCACTGTGTGCCTCATAGACATAGAGAAAAAGACAAAGCAGAAGGCACTGGATTTGCTAACACCAGATGGGTATTCACTTCATTGTGGTGACAGCCCAAGGCATTTTTTTTCCATTTCCTATATAAATCCCACAGCATATCAGAAAGATACAGATTAAATTCCACTGCTTCTGGCATATTTTTAAGATAAACAATTAAAAGTAGAGACACTCACAGGATCATTTTATTGTATCAAAATAAGCATTGTAGATATTTATGCCAAAACAGGTTGAAAAATTTCCCTGACCTTGGGGTACTATGGTATTAATTTAGAAAAATAAAAGAAAACTATAGCTCCTGTTCCCAATGTCTAATCACTCCATTATAGTCTCTTCCCAGGATTTTCTACCTTAAGTGTATTCTCTACACTGCAGAAAAAAATGACCTTTATAAAACAAATCAAATTGTGTCCTCCCTTTTTAAAAATTTGCAATGACTTCCCATTGTGTTTACATTCCCCAAATCATACCGTAGCCTTCAACGTGCCAGATGATCTCACCCATAGGCTAATTCCCAACCATTTTCCCTGTCACTGGCTTTTTTCTCACCATGTTTCTGGATACAAAGCATCCTTCATGTGGTTGGGAACACACCAACCACATGCCTGCCTTTTGTCTCAGTCCCACAATACTAGAAATTGTCATTTTCCCTGGGACACAGTGATGAAAAAGTACCATCCCTGTCCTCCTCTAACTACTGAATTGCGTTGTTCTATTTTTTCTCTATTAATTTATTCATACCACTCATCAAATCTAATAGATATTAAACTTTGTGACAGGTCTTTAGGATGTACTTTTTAGTAAGAGAGTCAAATTCTTGCTTTTATTTCCAGAGTAATAAAAACAAACAAACAAAATTAAATACAACTGATTCCAGAATTAAAAAAAAAAACAACAGAGGAAAAATAACCTGAATGTTTAATAAATTCCAATTTTGTTAAGTATTTCAAGAAGTTCAATTAAACCCATCATAGTCCAGAATGGCAAAAGGGTCTTGCTAAAAATATGGAGAGAAGCAGAGGAAAGCTGACCAAGTGCTGTGTGCATGTATGTCACTATCACTGAGAACTGCATTATGATGTAAGACTATAATGCACCAATAAAAGTATGAAAAATAGGAAAAGAAAAGGTCAACAGGGAAAATAAAAAAAACATTGAGAAAATAGGCTGGAGAAGAAGCAGACATTACATCCTATAACCCAGGGAGGCTACCCACAAGGAATTAAAATGTGTCATAAAAACAAGAGTAAAAGATCATAAAAGTGACCAGATTTGTTAAAGATACCTATCACTTGGAGGTAGATAGAAGTTGGATAAAAGGTACTGAAACTCAGATAAAATAATTTCTCATCTTCTACACCACACACACACATACACACACACACACACACACACACACACACACACACACACACACAGTAGTTATATTGGTTTATTATACATAGAGTTTTTTGATAGAAAATTTCTATCTGCACTGTTGGATGAGAAGCTCTTAAGAGAACTCCTTAGGAAAAATTGTCTTGTGACTGTGTTAAAGAATTCCAGTCCTCTTGCAGTTTAGTGCTTAGTGAGAATAAACCATACAAAAAAAAAAAAGCCAGGAAAAATGAGAATATCTGTAATTGAAGTGAAATTGTATGTTTATATAAATAGAATGCATTTGCTAGATTTTTAGGACACATTGTTCCCTATTTCAAAAGGAGATAGAGACCAAAGCAGATGTGCTTGTGTGTAGAAATCTGTGTCTGATTTTTGTCCAGCCCTTCATTTCCATTCATATCTTTTTCTGCTAGTCTCACAAACCACACTTTTTAATTGTAGATAGTATGGCTAAACACAAGGGCAGCTCCAGGAATTACTTCGAAAGACCTGCTGATTAGACATATTAGATAACACAATGTAAGTAATTTGAAGTATTTACAGTAAAACTGTTTTTTTCTCCAATTTATGAACTTCTTTGCATCTACTCTGTCTTTTTCCACAAAGTAATAATCGAGGACATAAAGTATAGGGAAGAAGGGAAAGAAATAAACAAAGTCAGGAGAATATATCTTGGTTCCATTTGTGTCAAAACAGCAATAAACTGGAAAATATATTCAGTGAAGGTGTTATTTGGATTTTATTTATAAAGGCTACAGGCTCTGGCCTAATGTTCATTAGCTTTGTCCTTGTTGCCTAGATACAGATTTATAATTTTTGTCTCTCTTGATATTGATGGCTCTAATGGAGAGAACAGTGACCGAGGCCTGATAAAAACACTCTAAATCTCTATTCAGAAATGTGGTTAACATTTTGTGTGTACGGATGGTGTTGCTGATTACAATGATCAGAAGAAACAGCCTTAGAAAAAAATCAGTGAGAGCCCATCTCGAGGGTGGTCCGAGATTGTCTGTGTTCTATTAATTAAGTGCATTGTCAAAAAGAATTTATTTGAACCCAGGGGCACTTTACTCTGAGCTATACCCCATCCCTTTCTATTTATTTATTTTTATTTTGAAATAGGATCTTGCTAAGATGCTGAGGGTTTACCTTAGTGGTGGAGGCTTTCCTTGAACCTGTGATCTTCCTGCCTCACCCTCCCAAGTACTGGGATTATAGGTACATACCACCATGCCCAACTTAATGTTCCTCTTGATGAACTTTATTTCTAGGAAATTAGAGTAAGAAAAAATTAGATGAAAATTGAGGAGCAACCTATAGATCAATTGTTGCATAAAATATCAGTGACACCCATCCCAGTTGTAACTGCTGAAAATTTCCCCAGACATTGCCAAATTATACTTGCAATCATCCTTGGGCTCATAACCATAACATTTATCTGGAACCCCTTAAAATGAAGGCTTCTATGCCCAAATGCTGCAGAGTTAACTCACTATGTGGAAGAATGCTGTCATCCCTGTCTATAACAAGGACGATCAGGTAATGGCCCATTCATGATACTAGAGGAAAAGCTCTGAGTGAGTAATTGTCAAACTTCACTGTGATCTTTCTTTCTTTTTTTCTCAGTATCTATTTGTGGCTATGTGTGAGCAATTGCTCTCCCTCTGTGGTTTTCTGTCTTAGATGAATGTTAGAATTCCTTGGGGAACTGGTAAAACCGATGCTCAGGCCCTGCCTCTAAACCCTGCCTCTGTCTGGGGCTCTGCCATTAAAATGACTCTTAAATTGTGTGCAACATGAATCCTATGATGATCTTTGAATGAACTGAGGCTTGGCTCTCATCCCTGTTCTGATGTGTGGTTGTGAAGTTCTCTCAGGAGACTTCAGTGTGAACCAACGTCTGGATACCACCCATTATAAGCTTTTCAGAAGTTTCTAATGTGCAGCAAAGTTTGAAAGACTGTTAGGAGGTGATCCCAAGCCTAAGCTGAAGTGGCTAGTTTCTGTTGCTGTTTCTAGTAGCCAAAGTATATTGCATAATCCCACTGACTGCTATGAACTACTGTAGCCAAAGATGCCTAAACCAGGTTTCAGGCACTGGATGGGGGAAGTCTTAGGTTTCAGATTTGGCAGAGACTAATAACACAGAATTTGGAATTATTTAAAAAAAAAAAAACCCAAAAAACAAAAAAACAGTGACCTATGGTATACAGAAGGATTTATCTATGACTAGATGATTAGACAGCTTCCCAAATGTTGTACCTGGTATGATTGCATCAGAATGTTTGGGGATTATCACTAGACAGCAGTATTTTTTAAAGGTTCTCAAGTGATTCCAGTGTGCAACAAATTTTGTGAAGCACTGGTAATGAGTTTTTAGCACTATCAACATTTTATTATCTGTCCCCCCCAAAAAAAAAATTCCTAGGGATTACAAATTCTTTGAGGGCAAGAACCAGGCCTGTGACTTCTCATGTATCCCATAAATTTTAAAAAAGCATTTTATGCCCTTTCATTAGAAACTTTTTAATTTATCAATTAACTCAAGTAATTGAGAAATGCAATCCTCCACAATTGTCTCATTTGCTTGTATAAAACTCAGGATGGCAATAAAGCCCAGAGACTCATCATTTTTTTCAGAGAAAAGAAAATAGGAGGTAGATTTATTTATCTGTCCATATATTCACTTTTTCACAGTTCAGTAGCTGTTATGTGTATATATGTGTGTGTATGTATATGTATATGTATACTTATATCTGCATGTTTATTCATGTATGTATGTACTAAACTGCTCTATGAATTTTGAGAGCTGTAAGTAGGAGTAGTAAAATGGTCTGCTCTAAACAATTTGTAATTCATACCATTTTGATGGAAATAATCTTTTTTTTCAATAAGACCTTCCTATAAGTAAATTATGTCCTCCCAGTATTGTTCAATACAAAGTATTGAGCTTTCTTGTAAAGTTTTTTTGAAAAACACTGTTTAAAACATTTTAAGGCATAATTCATCTTATTCTGTGAATTTGTACAAAATTACTTTTGATTGAACTATTTTCTTCTATCTGTTTTTTCTAGCATCTTCATTTAAAACAACTGTTCCAAAATACAAGCCATATTGGTGCTTGTTTTAGTTTTTATATTTACAATTGCTGTCCAATATGGCATCCAAGGAGGCTCTCCATCCTCCCATCCTCTGATACCAGGGCATTGTAGACTTTTTGGAATAACCATTCTTTTACATTGGTGATAGGGAGTGACTATAAGCTCCAATCTAAGGGATAGAATTTGAGTAAAACTGATTCTGAAGGCTTTCTGTGAAACTACTTCATAATTTTCTAGACAAATTTATTGTAATAACAAGGACTTATAATTTTGAACATAATGTTTATTTAAAATGTTTTTTTTAGTTGTTTTTTGTTGGTTCATTTGTTTATTTTTGGTACTGGGGATTGAACCTAGGAGCATTCTACCTCTGAGCTACACTCCAGTCTTTCTTTCTTTCTTTGCTTCTGTCTTTGTTTCTTTCTTTCTTATTTATATATGTATTTATTTATTTATTTATTTATTTATTTATTTATTTATTTATTTATTTATTTATTTATTTATTATATTTTTGTTTTGCAATAGGGTATTGCTAGGTTGCTGAGAGCCTCACTAAGTTGCTAAGGCTGTACTTTAACCTGCTATCCTCATGTCTCAGCTTTCCAAGTTTTGGGATTCTAGGTATGCACCACCACACCAAGTTTCCTTTAATTTAAAAAAGAAGTTTATTGATACATAAAAGTTATACAGAATAATGGGGCTTATTGTGACATAGTCATACATGCACATAATTTGATCAATTTGAATCCCCAGTACCTTTTCCTTCCCCTGGATTGCCTTCCTCCATTCTACTGTCCTGCCTTCTATTTTCCTTGTTTTTGTTTTGTTTTCAAGACTCATATTTTTGCCACAGTGATATACTTGTGAGATCTACTCTTCCCTCTTAGTCATTAATCAAATGGAGACAGAAAAATAATCTTTATATTAGACAAGAAGTAAATTGGGTGGTGCAGGATCTTGCAGCAAATGTAATTATAAAACACACTCACTTTTCCTTACTTCAGGTTAGTTTTCTAGCATAAGCATTTTGTTCATGGCCTCAGTGGGATTTGTTGGTTAGCTGTTGCTTCCTATCTTTGGACTTGCTATATAACAGCAAGAGTTCAAAGGCGCAGATTCTGTCAGCCCTAGGTCTCTGTCTACTCTTTCATAAATTTCCCCACTTGCAAAATAAATGGTTTGAATTCAGTAGTCTTTTATTGTTGTTGATTTTAAATAAATGAAATACTCTTTTTGGCAAAATTTCCTGAAAAGTTTAATGGATGAGACATTTCAAAGCAGTACTACCTTGACTGGAGAAAGTCTGCTTCCCACAGCCTTCCTGATGCAGCTTCCTCTGCCCAGAGGTGCCTTGCAGGATTCCTGCTCTCAGGAGAACACAGGAAAAAACATCAAACTAGGTTTTCCTTTAGTTACCTTCAGCTCTAGCAATATTAATTTATGTTGCTTAATATGAATGACAGTAAGCTGCTAAAGGAATACCAGACAAGTTACGTAGAAGGGGGGAAAATGCAATGAGGAGGGTGTAAGTACAGAGACAAATCCATCACACATAAAGATTTCAGTGCAGATCTCATGTAGAGATAGAAGTTTTTCTATATCTTCCAGAAACATAACAAAGTCCTCTGTGCACTGAAGAAAATTATGCCCTTTCAAATATTAAATGTCATCCATAGAAATGCCAGGCACCATTAAATATGGAGAGAGAAAATTGGAAAAGATTGCAGAGTTTTATTACTCTCTTTTTTGCAAGTCACTTGTACACACATCTTACTTTAAAAGAAAACCCTGTGCCTCTATGCAAAGATTATTTCCTCTGCAGCTGTTGTAGAGATGTGACAGGCTGGAATACATTGTTGATTGAAGAGTGGGATTTTAGTGCAATGTGATTTGTTTGTGCTTTGGACTGCCTGGTTTGTAGCTTTGTGGAAGAATGTACTATTTCTCTGAACATCGTCCAGCAAGCTGCAGCACAGGGTACCTTTAAAACTCTGTTTGGTGGGAAATAAATAGCGTGCTGGGACTTTCATTAAGACCCAATGCAAATCAAGTTCTGTGAAGAGGTTCCCAATCACAGCCTCTCAGGATTTACCTATAAACAAGCAGGTGAAGTTATGAAAAGCACCCTAGGGCCAAGCTAACTGGCCTCCAGTGGAGGAGGCTGCAGAGATGATACAAAGCTCTTATTGTTTACTGCTGAATCTAACAATTAATAATGAATACTCGGAGCATATATTATTTATCAGAACTGATGCTGGGCAACACAAATCTATTGAGGTCACCAAAGCTATGTTTTATTTAAAACCCAGAGCCCAATAATCAGAAAATAAAGATGAATGAAGTAAGTTAACTGTATATTAGGTATGACAAATATAAATAGAAAAACCTGGGATGTAGTTTTTCCTAGTTAAAAGTTACTAGGGATGGCAAAAATTGCTCACTGGTTTAGGAAGGTGACTATTTTGGGTCATTAAGTGACTAAAATGCTCTGCATTTGATATTATCAGAAGATGACATAAATTTCTAAATGGATTGTTACCTAACTTTTAGGACTTCTTCATGTCAAGTATAAGTGAGTAATTAAATATCAAAAGTGTCAAAATAAAAAAGCTTCCCCTGCCCCTAAGTATGCCTGCTTCAATTGTTTCCTGAAGCAGGAGGAGATCTTTTAACATGAGGAAGCATGGGTCAAATTGAGTTCTTTCCCCCCTTCTTACTTTTTCACAAACATATAAAAATCACTCTTGGCTCACTCCTACCCTTTAAGCCATCACTAGATGGATGCCAGCTTGAGGGCAGATTCCTAATTTTCATCTTTCTGTGTATCCCGCAAGCCTTCAGTTATATAGCTTTTTGTATCATAAATTCATGCTAGACAAGTGAAAAAATAGTGGTTATAGATAGATATAAAATGTTCCCTAAAGAGCTCATTTATTAATATTCAGGGTTGATATAATTGAGTCATGAGGGTTGTAATCCCAGAAGTGGATAAATCCACTGTAATGGATTTAGCTGGGTGGTACCTTGTAGGTCCTTAGGGTGTGCCTGAAAGTGGGCAGGGGTGGGGATGCAGCCTTGGAGATTATATATATGGTTCCTTCTTCGCCTGTTCATTCTCTTTCTTCTGTCCCCCATGATATGAGCACAGTCCATGTCCTCTTCCTGTCACCATGCCTTGAGATACGTGGTCCCTGGCCTCAGGTGGACTGAACCCGAAACTGTAAGAAAAGAAATCTTTCCTCTGAGTTACATGGTCAATTTTTAGATTAGAGCAGCAAGAATGCTGACAGATACAAGAAGTAGAGATATAAATAAATATATTTGTCAAGCATAAGTAAAGATAAAATATTCTATGAGAACAAGTCTGAACCTCTAGTAGAATCTGTTTGGAAGAAGAGTTTTCATTTCTATATATTAGTGAAAATCTCAGAATTTTCAAGGCTTCTAGAGGAAAGAAACTTATATCTAATTTTTCTTTTCAGGCCACTAGGTATATTTAGTTGATCCCCTGATTTCGGTTTTCATATATATGTTGCGCTTACACATAGTGCTTATATGGCTTAATAAAACAAATGTGAATGTCATGAACTTGAGAATATTTGTAGAGCTTATATTTTCTTGTCATGAAAATAGTGAGGTTTAGAAAAACTGTGTCTTCCCCAAGGTCTTTCAGGTGATAAATGTAATCAGAATTAGAACTCATGTTTTCTTATGTCCAAGAATCTTTCCATTATAAAAACAAAACCTCCTTATTTGCTTCTTATAGTTTATATCTGATGGTTAACACACTCGTGTCATAGAAGAGGCTTTTGGTCAGGGGAAAAGCCAATGAGATGAATAATTACACAAGAATAATGAAGGTTGAAATATTTCAACTCTTTTTTTTTTTTCATGCATTTCTTACCTTATACTTTCTTGGCATCACTTACTGAGAATCAAGTGGTTTTCAACATGGTAAACACTAATGACAGGCCAATACAACACTCTCTTTCCTGCATCAAATACCCATTGATAACTAGTTTATATCAAACATTACTTCCCAAATACATTATTTTATTTGCTTATATTATATTGTCTTAAAAGATCTCTATCTCTCCTTTCTAAGTATTCCATTAGGTAAATGATCCAAGCTTTTGAAGTTCTTTCTCTTACCACTTTTACTGTAAGTCAGACTACAATATTTTTCTTCAAATTGTCTCTCATTCAACTGAAACCCTGTCTTGTTAGTGATGTTAGTTATTTTAAGCTATCATTTTTTTTATTTTTGACACATTTCACATTGAAACCTTTATCTTGCTCTTTCTCTATTTATTAGTGAAAATAATGAAACATTCTAATGGTGACTTTCTGTCCAGCACTTTAGCACAGTATTCCCAAGGGGATATTAGAAATCAGGGCGTTTCCTTAGTACAACTAGAAAAACACATAGATTTTAGAAAGAATTAGCCAAGTAAATTATAGCTGTAGTTTCAAGCATGTTATAGCTATCCATCTTTATAATGCCATGTAGGTAGCCCATATAACTCTGGAAATAAGAACTAAGTTAGAGTAAGGATAATAGGTTCGAAGACAAAGATTGGATAGTACAGTCTATCCTCTAAACTAAGGGAAACATGGTGCTTATTTTATCTTAGTTAACAAGAGATTGAGCTGCCATCATACATTCTCAGCTACCCTGTAGTTGATCCAAATTCTTAAAAAAAAATATTTAGGACCAATCTGAATAGAGATATGTTGTATTGTTATTATTGCTTCTTTGTTTTGTTTATAGCCATTTGCCAGGTCAAATGCAAACTTCTCAAATGGTTATCTTTAGAACTCATTATTCATACATGCAGTAGTGTCACTCACGGAACAAGTTTCACTAGTGATAGAAGAGTGTTACTGAACGAGGCTCATTTCACCCTCTACAGAATATGCCAATCACTGAAATTATGAGTTTTATTAAAGAGAAAATTTATTCAGGTAGCAGTAGAACATGTGGAGATGGGTGAGCAACTCAAATTTGCTTCCTTGAAAGTTTAGGGATATTTATGGAATAAAAAGGCAGGATGATTTAAGGCATGGAGAAAGATTATTGGAGTTGAGGTAATTGTGGTCTGCATATGCATAATCAATCTTCATAGCTATTGCTAGGACATATAGTCAGAAAATGGCAGTATTAGTGTGATCTGAGGGTAGAATTTTGGGATCTATAATGTCAAAAGATCACCTGTCAGACACCTTTGTGGGGCACTGTGAAGAGACAGCTGCTGCAACAAAAGCAGACATTCCAGTTCTTAAAAAGTAACGTGGGCAACCATTATCACCATGACCCACGGTTCAGAGGTGTCATCCACAGCGAAGCTAGTGGAAGACAAATAATATATTGCTTAGTCATGTGCCCTCTAAAATTGATGAGTTTTTAAAGTCAATTAAAAGCAAGTAGCTTAAACCAGGTAAAGTTAGAGGGCTTATTCAGGTTTTCCCTTAGTTTTAAGAGCAGACAGATATCATAAATCTGAGTAATTAATTGTAAGACAATGCTAGAAAGAAGAAAAGTCTAAGATAAAAATGAATGATGATGTTGGTCACTGTGCATCAGTTTTCCAAGTTGTTAGGCAAGGGGGATTTGACCAATGTATATAGGCTAGTGACATAGCCTGGCCATGTATGTGTTGCATTCAGTAAACATGGGTGGCTAGGATTATCATTAATGGGAAAAAAATCTATATATTCAAATTCCTCTCTCTTTTCATGGACTTCATAGGCAGTCCTAGAATACAGAACTTCATCTAAAGAAGAATGTTATAACAGAGCTGCCCAATGATTGAATGTATTTTTACCCGAAACGTAAACATTTTACATATTTATGGGGGTTCTATGTTATGTTTTGGCATATGTTTATATTATGCAATATTCAAATCAGGGTAAAACTATGATCTCAAACATTTATCATTTCTTTATGATGGAAAAATTCAAAATCTTTTCCTCTAGTTTAAAAAAATAAGCAGTACATTATCATTATCTATAGTCAACCTACTGTGAAATAGGAGACCAGAAAGAACACGGGGTGTGGAGTTCTTATTTATAGAAAGTGTTCTAGTACATATCCAATTTTGTCCCTGTGATTTAAAGGCATTCCTGCTCAGGTTAGATATTGAGAAAAAATTATTTCTGTGACTCTTTTCCACCCTCAGAGATGAACCAATGCCAAGATTGTATGAAGACGTGCTTGAGAGGGTATCCTTAGTTTCTAGATCACATCTAGAGATCTCTATTATAGTGTAGTCACTATCCAGAAGAAGGCAGAGGGAGGGGGAGAGGAAGAAGGAGAAGATGATGGAGAGGGGAGGGAGATGGGGAGAGAAGGAGGGAGAAAATGCTTGCCAAATTATAAATATATATATGCCTATCAATATAACACCTATTACAATAATTTATTAACACATAATCAGTCATCAAAGTTTTCTATCTCTTGAATGGTCAGTTCACTGCATTTCATTAGTGTAGAATATTCTTCATTGTTGAAATAAAATAAGATAAAATCTGTAATTGATGAAAAGTATTCTTTTCTTTTGCTTAATTATAGTGGTGCTGCAAAATGAATGCAGAGATAAGTCATGCTTGAGAAAATGGGCTCAGGGGCATACATTTATTCTATTTCTCATGTATTTAATGGTACAAAGAATGTATTGTTCATAATATTTTTCTTTTTGAAGAAATTTAGGAATTTCAAAGTACTGAACTAGATATAAGGAAGGAATTATTTGATGTAAAATAATAATTATTCAGTATCTACTCATTCAAAGCTTAGGTTATACACTATATTCTGGTTCTGAGGTGCTATAGCATAAAATCTTAGAAATAAGATATTTCTATCATCAGAAAATTTACAATCAAGAATGTAATTGAAAAGTTAACACATACGAGACAATTAGGCAATTAGTGGTATGAGACTAGTAGCCACATGGCAATGTATGATATTTATCTTTCCAGTTTTAGAACATTTCTTTGGTATTTCTTCAGCCTCGGACATTCTTCCAGCTATTCACAGGACTGAATGCTGTGTAATCTTCTATTATCTATCTCTCTTAGCCAAACTGCATTACTTTATTTTCCTTATAGCACACATCATGGCTCAAAAGTTTTTATTTGTTTACTTATTTCGCATCTTTAAGCAAAGATAGGCCTTCTCAAAATGTAAGGCTCCCTGGAGAAAGAGCCTTTTTGTATTTCACATTATACCCTTAGACCTAAGTCAATGTTTGATGTTAAGTGAATGTTTCAGTAAATTTATAGTTTAACAAATGAACACCTAGTATGAGGGGGCTTATCAAGATTATTGTGAGCTAGAATGATTGAGAAAGAGCTTCAAGTTAATTTTAATCTGGTTCTCAAGGAAGTGATTCAGATGAGTACAGAGGAAGAAAGAACACAGAAATATGTACTTGGGCAATGGAAAACAATGTAGGAGATGGTAAAAACCAAGACTGTTTAGAGTTGTGGAGAAAAATTTCAATAGAGTAACACTTACTCAACAGCAATCAGTTGCTTCCTGTGCATCAGCTATGATTATACATTATATAGATATCTACTGATGAGGAATATATAGATATAGATCGATAGATGTATCCTAACTTTGTTTTGTTAGGATACGTTCTAGAACCTAGGGAACTAAAGTTAAAAAAAAAAAAAAAAGAAAGAGTCAAAGTGTCTGTCCACAGAGATGGAAAATAAAGTGAAAACAAATATAATAATTAGTGTGTGTTAAATACCTTAAGGGAAGGAAATAAACAGGAACATATAATGAACACTGAGGCTAAAAGGCTAAATAAGACATATCCTGCCCTAAAGCAGAGTAATTATTGGTTAATTTGTATTTAATTATTTGATTTAATAAGCAAAGCAAACAAAAGTAAACCAGAAAAGGAGGAAAAAGAGTTGAGGAGGAGGAGATGGAGGAGGGACAATGTCAATGCCCAGCTGGAAGTCTGCATAAGTGTAGTCTACAGTAAGAGGCAGTGCAGTCAGGACCTGACATCTGAGCTTAGGTGCCACTTGAAGATCTAGCACCTTTCTAAATTTATGAATCTTCACTGATGATATGAGTAAAATTGTAGGAGAATTTTTAATAGGGCGAATAATATAAAGCATGCTAGGGTCTTTCAAATATATCCTCGAAACTATTAAATCTTGTTCTTATTGTAGATTTTTTTTAAACTTAGTTTATTTATTATTATAGCCCAATTCTTAGAAACTCTGTCAATGAACTTTTATAATTTTCCACCGATTTTTAACTTTGGAACACAATATAAAGCAGAAATCTCAAGAGAGTATGTACTTTATACATATGTTTCGAAATAGGTAGCAGTCTAGGTTCTTGTGTATTTAATTATACCTCTCTTCTCTTTCTTCAGCTCAGAGGTGCAGGTAAAGTGTGAACTTGACTTTAATCATGACCAGAGTTTCATGAGGCAAAGATAGGGAGGAATTATGATGGGTTCAGTATTGTGACACAAACTGGAAAAGGTTAGCATATTTGAAAAATGGGAATACTTTTTATGGTCCAACTGTGTTTGGGAAAGAAAGGAAATTCTAGAGTGAAATTAGAGTTAGGATAGAGATTCTCAACAATTTTAGACTAAAGACCCCTTAACTATTCTTTTCTAACTTATATTTTTAAATATTTAATTGACTAATAATGATTGAATATATTCAAGCAGTATGACATGATGATTTGACATATATGACATTCTGTTATGATTATAACAATCAAATTAATTAACACATCCATTACCACTGGTGCTTTACATCAGAGTCCCAGAATTTTTTCATATTGTCACTTAAAGATTGTACCTTTGATCAACATCTTTCCATTTCCCTTCTCTCTAGGCCTTGGCAACCACTGCTCTACTATGTTTCTATGAGCTTAATATTTTTAGATTCCAAATATAAGCAAGATCATACAGTATCTTTCTGTGTTTAGCTTATTTCACTGAGCATAGCATCCTCCAGATTCATCCATATTTGTCATAGGTGGCAGGATTTCTTTCTTTTCATGGTTAAATAATATTCAGTTTGGGGGATCCTATTAAGAATCCTAAAGAGGTTTTGTTTGCTGTGCTCCCTGGTAAGAAATTAAAATTCAGAAATACTTTAAAAGATCACAGTAAGAATAATGAACCCATTACATGTTAACATGAAGAATATCTATTCACAAATCCCTTTAAGTGTGGTGCTTTAGTTTCCTTTGTTACATAATAATCTGCCACAAACCCAGAGGCATAACAGCCTTCTTTACCTCACTGTGTCTATGGTTCAGAAGTCCCAGCATCACTGCACTGCATCCTCTTTGTTGGATCTCAGTACCACAACACGGCTGGGCTGAATCCTCCGTCAGAGGTTGTTATGATTTGGATCTGGAATGTTCAAGGCTCACACATTAAAAAACATGTCCCTAATGCAACAGTGTTTAGAAGTGGGACTAAACTCATCAATGGACTAATCAGCCTCATCAGTGGATTCTCATAGTGGATTGGAGATGGGGAGTGCAGTTAGAGGAGGTAGGTCCCTGGGGGAATCTTTTTGTAGGGAATATATTGTTGCTGTCCTTTTCCTATCTCTCTCTGTCTCTGCTCCCTGGCCACCATGAGGTGAGAAGATTTGCTTCACCACACCCTCCCCACCATGTTTCTGCCTTGCTATACGACAAAGTAATGGAGCCCGCTGACCATGGACTGAAACCTCTGAAGTCACAAGCCAAAATAGACCTTTCCTCTCTCAAGTTGTTTTCCCTCAGGCATTTTGTCATAGTGATGGAAAGTTAATACTGAGGTCTTCTAAAGTGACTTCTAAAGTATTCATTCTCTTGTGAGGGACCAGTCTCAGCTTCTAGATCGCACTAACAATCTCTTAACAAGTGGTTCTCTCACAACTTGGCAGTTGACTTCTTTGGATCTAGAACAGAAATTCTTCCTCTTTCTTCGGTCTCCACGTCAGATTTTCCAGAAACCTGACTTCAGAAAAAAATTATAATATTTTGGGAATCGGACCTGCTGGTTATCAGTTTTGCCTTTGGGGCACAGTGAAGATTAACAAATTAGAGCAATACTATACATTTGGAAGACCCAAGATCGATGCCAAACTACACCTCATGCCAGATACCAGGGGCATTCTATCTCTGAGCTACACCCCTAGAATTATTTATTTATTATTTATTTATTTATTTTGAAAAAAAGTCTCACTTAGTTGCTGATGTCCTCACTATGTTGCTGAGGCTGGCTTTGAACCTGTGATCTTCCTATCTTAACTTCCTAAATACTGGGATTACAGGCAGGCAGTACCATGCCTGGCCAGATACCAATTCTTTGAATTGTTTGAGCATGCCATGAGCTAAATATCATAATCTAGAGAATGAAAAAAAGGAGATGTTGTATTTTTTCCAGAGAGTCTAATGCTTGTCTTCAATTAAAAAATGTTTAATTAAAGTGGTGGTGCACGCCTGAAACCGCAGTACTTGGGGGGCTGAGATGGGAGGATCACAGGTTTGAAGCGAGCCTCAGCAACTTAGTGAGGCCCTCCACAACTTAGTAAGATCCAGTTTCCAAATAAAAAGAATAAAATAGAGCTAGGCCATAGCCCAGAGGTAGAAGGCTATGGGTTCCATTCTTAGTAGCACACACACACACAGGCATGCACGCACGCACACACACATGCTATATAATCAGATGTAGGCAGGAACTGATATGTATATTCAGTATGAGGAAAGCAAGGTTCAGACTTACCTCAAAAGACCCCAGGTGGTATGGAAGGCTGAGAGATCTTCTACAAAGGATGACCATTGAATCACATAAATATCCTCACAATCTTACCCAAGGAAAGGATCACCTCAGGAACCATAGGGACAGGACAACAATAGATTCCAATTTCAGGTCCTCCCACAATAAAGATGCTATCATTGCAGTGATGGAAGCCTTAAAATTAGCACACTTCCTTTGTATCAGCCCCCTCCTCGGTCTAACCACCATTATGTTCAACATTATATTTTCTCAACCCTAGCACATTATTTTCAGATAATGACATGTCATTATCTGACATTTTAGGCTAGATAATTTGGATGAGTCTGTGGGTGCTGTACAATGTGGAATGTTTAGCTGCATCTTCAGCCTCTGCGCACAAAATGACAGTTGTATATCACCTTATCCCAAGTTGTGGTAAAAAAGATGTGTCCAGAAATTTCCAAAATTCTGAAAGTCCCTTGAGAGTAAAAACAAACAAAATAAAACAAAAAAACACAAACAAACAAAAATCACTCCCAGCTGAATCCCACTATTTTCTATCCATTGCATCCTCCTCCTCCAGGGGCATGCGTCTGGGACTTTTTGTTTTTTATTTTGTGGTACTAGGGCATTTTACCTGTTTAATTTTTTAGTTTGAAACAGGGTCTCATGAAGTTGCTGAAGGCCTTGCTATGTTGCTAAGGCTGGCCTCAAACATGTGATCTTCCTGTCACAGCTTTCTAAGAAAGGGGGCTACAGGTATATGCCACTATGCCCAGCCATCTGGGATTCTAAAGTCAGTATCATAGGTTTAGATAAGGCTCTTTGGTATGTGTTTTAAATAATCAACATACTTAATGCCCCAACTTCCCCAAATAAATAGCCAACAAGACATGTCTTTCAGATATTACTTTTAAAAATCTCTCAACTTTTAGTATTTTATATAAACTCTTATGCCAGTTGCTAACAACCTCACCTGCTTTACCATGGCTGTCTGTGCCCCAAACTCTTGGCTTACCTTTTGCCTTTGACATCCTATTTCAGAGAAGCTATGGTTTTGAATTCTGACACTCTCTTATAACTCTCAGTACTACTAATAACCCCAAGGCAGGTTAGTACCTGGAGGAATTGTAGGTAACTGAGAAAAAAAACAGAAGACATCTTCGGCATATCGTAGAGCAATACGTGGAGTTTGTACATGGGAACAAGCAGCCAAATGAAAGAAATTGCCTGGTTCCGTTATGTGCATATTCTTTTCCTTTTATTGATGTATATTTATTATACAGAATGGTGGGTTTTATTATGGCATATGATCTGTCCTGAAGACAAGCTCAGCAGAGATGGAGTCTTCTACTAAAGACTATCGGAAACTCAGAACAAGTCTCAGAAAAATTTTCCAGATTCACATTATTTCTGATTATTGTTCATTTCTGTACGCATCTCCTCTTCTTGCTTTCTTAAAAATCTTGTTTGAATTATTTTAAGCATAGAGAAGAAAGCTGGGGATAGTAAGAAAACACCTACAAATTTAAATCTCGGAAACATTGCAGTGAGTGGATGTAGTAAGCTGGAGAATAATATACTGCGCGTAATAAAATTTACATGTATAAAGCTTGAAAACCTATAAAACATTATGATGTAAGGTTTATCAATATGGAATTTTTACATGTTGACATACCAAATCAATGTTTAAAAGAAAGTCACAGCATAGTTGATGCTCTTATGTTCTTTCTCCCTTCAGAAAAAATCCTATCACAATTTTTAATATTAGTATTTTTGCATATTTTATATTTTAAATATGTAAACATTCACATTAAATATATATCATACGTCTCTGTTTTCAGGTTTTATATAATTGTCATTTTATAAGACATCATGTTTTATAAGATATCAGTTTTTGAGAATTTTTTCTTTTTTTTTATTTATTTATTTATTTTTTTGCGGTACTGGGGATTGAACCCAGGGGCATTCTACCTCCGAGCTACACCCCCAGCCCTATTTTTATTCTTTATTTTGAAACCGAGTCTCACTAAGTTGCAGAGGGCCTCACTAGGTAGTTGAGGCTGGCCGCGAACCCGGATCCTCTGGTCTCAGCCTCCCGAATGCTGAGATTACAAGCGTGCGCCACCACGCCCGGCTCTTGAGATTTTTTTCTGTGTTGATACATATAACACTAATGCATTCCTTTTACTAAGTAATATGATGTTTGTTAACTTGATTAAATTGTATTTATTTACCCTTTGTTCTATAGATAGCCATCATGATTTTTTCAAGTAATATTTTAAAATTAGAAACGCTAGTACAATGAGCCATCACGATTTTTTTCCAGAAATATTTTGAAATTAGAAACACTGGTACAATGAGAATTCTCATTCTAGACACTAGCCATAAGGAAGATTTGTCAATTCTGTAGGACAATACACCTTAAGTATTTGTACTAAAAATCAGTACTTGATGTCAGATGCAGTCGTGCATGTGAGTAATCTCAGCTACTTGGGAGGCTGAGGCAGGATTATCACAAATTTGAGACTAACCTAGGCAACTTACTGAGACTCTGTTTCAAAATAAATAATATAGCACAATGATTCAGTACTTCTGGGTTCAATCACCAGTATCACATGCACACAAGGTCAGTTCTTGCTGTATTATAGTCTTGTATTCAGTTTAGGACAAGGAATATGGCTGCAGGGGATTTTCAATATCCTCAGCCACAATTTTCATCTGCTGGGGGATGTCTGATATCTTTCTCCTCACTTCCTAAAATGATAGTAGTTTTCATGACTTCAGGCACTTCCTGTACACTGTCATCATCCTATTTAGTATCTCAAATTCAAAACACTGAGCCCTAAAGAACGGATACATTCATTCATTCATTCATGCAGGAAGTACTTTTAACCCTGTAGTAAAAAGCCAAAATTGACATGTCTGAAACTACATCTGCATCTGCCTTTGTCAAATTTCTTTTTCAAGATTTTTTGTTGTTGTTGTTGTTCTGTTTTAGCTAATCCATTCTTCTTGCTGGAACTGAAATACTATTTTCAGTTTAAAATTGAAATGATGCTATTACTCCCCTTTCTAGTTGATGATTTTACCTTCCACCAGTTCTCCGTTGCTCTCATGACCTCGCTGGAATATATGCCTCTTTAGCCACTTCTCACCCCCAGCTCCAGTTTCCAGAGGAAACCACATTATCTGCTACTTACATTGTGTCGTACATTCTCCTGCTGCTTGTATTTGCACTGTGTAGAATTCTCCCCCTTCTTCACCTCGATAACTCTTCCATGTCTTTTAGGATTGACCACACAAGAGGCCTTTTTTTTTTTTTTCAACTCTGAGTGTTGGTCCAGTGGCCTTCTTTGTTTTTTTTCTGTGGCACTATTTCATCTCTTGCACCATGTCCCATATCACAAAGTGTTTCTGTTGGTAGTCTGCTCTCTCTTCCATGGCTCTTTGAATACAGGGCTTGTGCTTTAAACCATGTTCTCCTTGGCACCTAGAATTGAGGTTGGGACTCAGCAGATCCTAATCAAACGGCAGGACAAGCTTGATGAAATGACCTCCTGGAGATCATAGTGCTAGACCTGGGCTTGGAGTTCCTGTGCTCATTCCCAGCATAGGTCTCTCTTCATCAACAATCTGAGAAAATGTCATGTTTCAAAAGTACTATCAACATGCATCAGTGTCAGATAACACTGAGGTTGCCACGGAAACCTCTCGGTGTCAAATATGTCATTTTTGCTTTAGGAATCTGACTGATTCCTACAATCTGTCAGTGAGAACTTAAAAAGAACAAATGATTAAAATGCAAATACTTGAAAAAGAGAGGATGTCAATTTATAGTCACCTTATAGTATACACATTTGTACTGAAGAAAGATGAATGATATCAGAACCTTTCCTAGTAGCAGGTAAGAAGATGTATTAGAGGATCTAAGGCTGCTAGGAACTTGAAAAAACAGGCAAAATGCCTGGAGATAATGAAAGTCAACTATATTTGTTTTGTCTTGGGCTGGCCCCTTTTTCTATCCCGTAAGTACCTGGGTGCTTCCTCAATTGCTCTATTCATTCCTGTGTGCCCGTTAGCATCAGTGCCCAAAGAGACTACAAACATCCTAGATCTTTTTCCAAGAATAATTATTTCATTAAAACACCACTAATGATTTGCATCTCCGATAATAAAAGATAGGCATATACAACCAATTTATGTTAATTAAATAATTACTATAAAATTGTGGATTGTGAATATGTCCATGAAGCAAACAATGGCAATGACTGGAGTTGGGACAGAGCACAGGGGAGGACACAGAGGTGCGAATGGCTGCAGCATCTTCTCTTGTTCCTTCCTCCTCTTAGTCTTAGTCATCTTTGTTGTCTTCTTGTCATCTTGGTGGCTTCCAAGTTAGGACCATTATGAATAAAGCTTCTATAAAAATGCATGCAAAGGTGTTTGTGTGAACATAAGCTTTCAACTTCTTTGATAAATACCAAGGAACCAGACAGCTGAACTGGTTAAGTGTATATTTAGTTTTGTGAGAAACTACCAAACTGTCTTGCAAAGTGGCTGTACCATTTTGCATTCCCACTGGCAATGAAAAAGAGTTCCTGCCACTCCACATCCTTGCCAGCCTTTGGTGTTGTCATTACTCTGGATTTTAACCATTCACATATATGTGAATTGGCATTTTAATTTTTATTTAATTTGCATTTCTCCTCATGTCATATGATAGTCAGCATCTTTTCATGTGCCTGGTTTTCATCTGTATACAACTTTGGTGAGATTACTTTTGAGGTTTTGACTCATTTAAAATTTGGGTTATTTTTCTTATTATTGAGTTTAAACAATCTCCATCTATTTTGAATAACTACTTCATCAGATATGACGTTTGCAAATATTTCCTCCTATCTGTAGCTTGTCTTTTCATTCTCTTGATGGAATTTTCCAAAAGTGGAAATTTGAAGTTCAACCTATTCTTTCTTTCATGAATCATGCCTTTTAAAAGTCATCACCATCTGTTTATCTAGATTTTTTTTTCTGTTTTTAAGCTGGGGATTATGTATTTACATTGCTGTCAATTTATGTTTTGTGCATTTTCATGAATGTCTTTTATTTCAAAATTTAGAATAAAAACTTCTCAAAAGGGAAAACCAATGATGATATATTTTAAGGGATAAAAGTACCATAAGAGAATAATTATCAGTCTCACATGAAATTTGAAATACAGTATAGGAAGGACTAAAAGCAAAAGTACTGAAGGAATAAGTCAGAAATTTATCAAATGCTAGTTAAATGATCTCTCTCTCTCTCTCTCTCTCACACACACACACACACACACACACACACACACAGAGAGCACAATTCTATTGAATTCCTGTTGTTTTTACATCCTTGTTTTCTGTCAAGAAAGTTAAAGATGAGAGAATTTGAATTTGTATATGGTGGGTAAAAGAAAAGCAGCTCTTTGTAACTAAGAGCTAGTCTGAAAATAAACAATTTAGGAGAAGATTAACAACAGAAAAGGTGACTCTGTAATCATGATGGATCAAGCCAAAGTCATACTACTTTCTAACCATATCTGAAAACACAAATGTTAACATATTCCAAGTCATAAAATGACTAAATATCCCTGCATCCTTACTAGTGAGTGATTACTGCTGTTTTATCAATAACTTCAGCCTTAGCCTATTCTTTCTTTCTGAGAAGAATTATCACTAAAATCAATCATGTAATTAACCAATACATAATACATACATGATAGTTTCCCAGACAAACAAAGCCTCACTTCTAAAATTCTCTTAGAAACTATAATGAACTGGATGTGGTGGCCTACACCCATAATCCCAGTACTTGGGAGGCTGGGACAGAAGGAATGCTGGTTTGAAGCCAGCCTCAGCAACTTAGGCCCTGTCTCAAACAAACAAACAAACAAACAAAAAACAAAAAACAAGCAACAAACAAAAAACTAAATAAAATATGGCTGGGGGTATAGCTGAGAAGTAGAATGCTCCTGAGTTCAATCCTCAGTACCCTAGAAGCAAACAGACAACTAAATGCAATGACACTAAGGCCTTTAATAAAACTTTCCTAACTCTTTTATTGAGAAGTCACATGTTTCCCCCCCATGGTATGTATTTTTTCTCATTGCAGCAAACAAAATACAGAAATTATTCAACTAAAGATGCATTCCTGGTCATTTCTGGCTGAAGAGCATTGACAGGGTCAGGTGTTAATGCTTGCTTTGAGAATCATTTGCAACTAATGGTGGAGTTCTCTATTGTATTTAAAGGTGGATAAGGTAGCTTATTGAGGTATGTTTTGAAGTAAAGATGAAGAAAATTATGGAAGACTTCCTCCTTTGCCAAGTTTTCTTGAGATTTTACCATATTCAGTGATTCACTTCCTTGTGCTAGGGCAGATGTGCTATGTTAAAAAAACTGTTTTATTATCTCAAGAAAATTCTGCAATTCCATTTTAAAAGTATTAGGTATGAAATTAAAATGTATTGCTTAATGTTGTGTTTTTTAATGTTTTGTTTAGGGTTACACTGGCAATTTATAGGAGCCAAATGTGCTTGCAACAAATGTAATACTGCTTGTAGTTTCATAGAAAACAGCTTTCCTTTTTTTTTTTTTTCTTTCCTCTCTCTCTGTCATCTCTTAGCTTTGAAAAACCTCAAAATGAATCTGTGAGTCCTTGTTTACTGACACATGCTGTGTGTTTAAGACATCCCACCAAGTTTTTGGAGCATTAGATCTTTAAGAGAAGGGGGAGTAATGAGGAAGAGCAAGATGGGGGTAAATGCAAGCCTAAGGATGATGAAAGGAAAGCAAGGGAGCTCAAAGGTGTGGTCTCCTTGGTTAATGGTCTCTCACACTTTCAACTTTCTGAATTTCACTGTGACTGAACAATTCTGAAGCCAGAGCCAAGAAAAATGTTGAGAAACATTTGATAATCCTAGAAAAAGAGATAAAAGGAACTATTTTAAAATATATAAGTAAATTAATGTAAGGAGAAAAATATAGAATAAAACCTGAGTGGATACATAGAAAAGGAAAGAAGAAAAGAAATATTTGCAGATAATTTTACCATATAACCTAGTTCATTAGGGTGTGGTGTTTTTAAATCATAGCTTAATGTTATTTGATATTCCTTCCATGAAGCAGTGGATTCTGTGCTCCCTCTCCTTGAACTTGGTCATGCCTTTGTGACTGTTTGAATGAGTGGATTATATTGAGAGCGATGTTGTGTGACTTCTAATGTTAGCTTAGAAAAATCTACTTAACTTCTGCTGATTTATCTGGGAAAATTCACTCTGGGAGCCTTCATTGGCATTATAAAGAAACACAGCTATTCTAAGGAAGGCATTGGGGAAAGCCCAGATGGAGAGACAGTGGTGACAGGGGAAGCTGTCCCACCTGTTTGTACCCTGTATTAGTCAGTTTTGCATTGCTATAATGAAATATCTGAGGCCGCGTATGTTATCGAGAATAGAGATTTATTTCATTCACAGGTGTAGGGTCTGAAAATCTAAACAATATGACACTGGTTCTGGAGAGGATCCATTTGGCTCTATCACATCATGCCAGTGTTTGCTAGCAAGAGTGCATGTGAGAAGGAAATATCGCAGTGTGAGACAGGAAGCCAGAGGCCAGCAGGGGCCAGTCTTGCTCTTTTTATTTTTTGGCACTAGAGATTGCACCCAGGGTAATGTACCTTGGAGCTACACCCCCAGCCCTATTTATTTATTTTTTTAATTTAAAACAGGATCTGACAAGTTGCTGAGTCTCTTGCTAAGTTCCTTAGGTTGACCTCGAACCTGTGATCCTCCTGTCTCAGCCTCCTAAGCACTGGGATTACAGGAACGCACCATCACATATGGTTTGCATATTTTCATTGAGCAGAGCTGGCCCATTGCTCCCCATTAAGCCCCACTTAAAGTTTCTATACCACCTCCTGACATTGCCACACTGAGGACCAACCTCCTCACACATTTACCTTTTGGATACACAATCAAACCGTTGAGCCTAGCAAGTCCCTAGCTGTTATAGATGTCTCAGCTCAGTCTCTAGATCATGGGAATGAAGACTTTGAGCTCAAGCAGCATTTGACTGCCAATGCTTAAGAGGCTCAACTTCCTACTGAGCCTTGTCAATTTCTAAGTCACGAGAGAAATTAACCAGTTTTCTCATTTTATACCACTGTTATACAGCGTTTTGATGTGCATCTGTAGATAACTAAAACAAGGTGTGCTTACCATCAGTCCACAAACCTGTCTTCATGTAAAGTGGCAGCCACTTTACATGAAGACAAAGCATATTTTCCTTTTTCCCTTGGAAACTTTTCCCTTGAAACTTAGGAGTAGACAACTGAATACAAAATTACTGTCTAATAATAATTAACTTTTCACACTTGGAAAACAGGCATATTTATCCTAACATAAATGAGGTTAAGATATTTAAATCTTTAGTTTAAGAAGGAAGCCTTATGTGAAAACATAATGATTATTGTTAGCAGAAATATCAGTAGCCAACATTTGTTAAACACTGAATATACTCCACGGACTCATAAGTGCTTTGCCCATTATGATACTCTGCCTCTAATATGACATTTGAGAATCCCCAGACCCTGGTATTCCATGCCCTTATATAACCTTTTTGTCTTGAGTGGGAGCAGATGTACTGGCCTAACTTCTATAGAGAATAGATGATGAAAATGATGTGATATCACTTCTGTGATTAATTTATGAAAGACTTCTCTTTCTGGCTTATACGAAACAAGCTGCTATATTAGATATTCTCACATGGCAAGGAATTGAGGTCAGCCTCCAGCTGGTACTGAAGCCATCCGTTCAACAACCCATTAGGAACTGAATTCTTCAAGAACCATATAAATGACTTTAAAATCAGATCCTGCCCTGGTTGATCCTTTATAGCACCATTATAAATGATTTTGAAGCTTGGAACCCAGTTTTGTCATGATCAGACTTCTGACCTACTGGAACTGAGGCATATTAATTGGTTGTTGTTTTAAGCCATTGAATTTTCAGTAACTTTTTATGCAGCAATGGTTAACTAATCTGCCTGAACCAAGAAAACTAAGACACAGATGTCATCACTAACTTATAGGCTCACATTTAATATTTATTATCATCTTAACATTAGAGAAGCCATCCCATTAAAATGAATTATCTTTCTGTTAAACTGAATCATTTTTTGTTATTTGGATAGACTGATGAATGCTACAATATTTTTTTATTTTTGTTTATTTTTAATATATATTTATTGATACACTCTAATTATGTATATAGTGAGGTTCAAAGTGATATAAACGTACATGCACGCAGCACTCATTAGACCCTCCAGATACCTTCATATATGGACATAGCATTACTTCAACTGATTTTTACTTTTTAACTCTCACCACACTCTTCCAAGCCTCTGTTTTCCTTCCTTTTATTCCTTCTCCTTCCTCCTTTTTCCCCTCCCCACCTTCCTCCCCAGTCCCCTTCCACTATTCTACTGGTCTTTCTCCTCATTTAACTGAAGTCCATTTTGTGTTCTATTTTGTCTCTAGCTTCTACATATGAGAGAAAACATACGACTCTTGACTTTCTGAGGGTGACTGATATCACTTGACACAATATTAGTTCCATTCATTTTCCCGTAAATGACATAACTTTATTCTTTATGGCTGAGTAAAATTATATACACACACACATATATATGTGTGTGTGTGTATGTGTATGTGTGTGTGTGTGCATGCATGTACATGTATGTATGTGTATGTATGATACATCTTGAGCAAAGAAAAGGCCTTATACTGACTTCAAAACATACTACAAATCTCTCGTAGTCAAAATAGTGTCACCTTGGAATAAAAACATAGACCAAGAGAACAGAATAGAAAGCCTAGTAGTATATTTTCAACAGTGTTGCTAAGAACATGCATTGGGTGTTGAGAAAATTGAATATCCACATGCAGAAAAATATAGCTGGACTCCTATGTCTCACCACTTACAAAACTCAACTCAAAAAGAATGCATGTATGTCATTGTCAATATGATAAAATGCACCAATAAAAGCACATTAAAATACTTAAATGTAAGATCTGTAACTATGAAAGTACTAGAAGAAAACATAAGAAATGCATCAGGGTATTGGAATTGACAAGAATTTGTTTTATAAGAATACAAAAACATAGGAAATGAAAGCAAAAATAGAAAAAATGTGATTACATTTTTTTTCAACACAGGAAAATAGTTACTAAGTGGAGTGCAGAGAAGCTTACAGGATGGGAGAAAATATTTGCAATGTATACAACTGATAAGAAATCTATTGGGAGGCTGAGATCGGAGGATCTGGGTTTGCAGCCAGCCTCAGCTACCTAGTGAGGCCCGCTGCAACTTAGTGAGACCCTGTTTCAAAATAAAGAATAAAAAAATATAGAACCTCAGAATCTCAACAATACTAAAAACAAAACAAACAAAAACAAGTAACACAGCTAAAAATAGGTAATAGAACTCAACAGACATTCCTCAAAAGAATACATACAAGTTGCCCAAAGGTACATGAGAAGATGTTTCATAGTCATCAGAGAAATACAAGTTAAAGCCATAGTAAGATATGATCTCACCCAAGTTAGAATGGCTACTACCAAAATTACTAAAAATAACAAGTGTTGGCAAGGATTTTGAGAAAAGTGAACCCTTGTACATTGTTGGTGGGAATGTAAGTTAGCACAGTCTTTATGGAAAACAGTATGGAGGCTCTGCAAAAATGACAAATAGATCTTACATATGATCCAACAATCCAACTATTGGGTACACATCCAAAGTCAATGAAATGAGTACATTGATGAGACATTTGTACCCCTGTGTTTATTAAAGCAATATTCACAGTAGCCAAGAAATAAATACAACCTAAATGTTCATCAACTAATGAGTAGAAAAAATGGAATACTACTCAACAACAAAAAAGAATAGAGTTCTGTCATTTGCAACAGTGTGGATGGAACTGGACATAACCATGTTAAGTGAAACAGGCCAGGTACCGAAAGACAACTACCACATGATCTCACTCATTTGGAGATTCTAAAAAAGTTGATCTTACAGAATCTGAGAACAGAGTGGTAGTTACCAGAGGCTAGGGATAGTAGGAGGTGAGGAAAGCTTAATCATATGTACTAAGTTTCAGTTATACAGTGACAGGAAGCTCTGGGGTACTATTGTACAGTGTGGTAATTATAGATATGTTATATACTGCACACTTTAAAAACCTACAAGAAAGGATTTTGAAAGGTTTCACCACAGAGAACTGATAAACATTTGAGGATATAATATGCTTAATCGGTTTTAAGCATCACATAATATATAATTTACATTTCTGTGTATCAAACTAACAAATAAGAGGAATTGAACATGCATCTTATTTCCCATTAGACGCACTGTATGCTGGAGAATTCTTTATTTTTATCTCCAAAATCCCGAAGAAAGATGACGTTGAACTTAGAATTCTAGATTCAGTCCAAAACATAAATCAAATTTAATACCATGTACATATTTCAAGACAAAAGCACTGAGTCTTACAGTCATTTTTGGTAAGTTAGTTGAGAAAATGAAAAAAAAAAAAGCTCCTGAATAGGAGGTATATTGGGAATTTAAGGAAATTAGGCTAGTCTAAAGATTTGCTCCTCATAGAAATGGAAATATCTTAAGGATATTGTGAAAAAACTGCTCATAACAGTCTTATAACTACTTCTCCAAGTGTGGTACATAGAATGGAATGACCAAGACATTCCCTTGTAAACCTGCTAATGACAAGTATAAATGGCGTTATCACTAGAAGGATGCCTGGAAGTTCTCTCCTATAGAAGTTTTGTAGCAGGATATACCTGATGTAAGTAGAGTACTTATTGTAAATATACCTGGGATTATGAATTCGTGGGACATAACTAAATAATTGGTGGAGCATAAAAGGGAAGGATATTGATATGGAAGTAGTTTGTTTTGTGAACATTGTTTCTGCATATGTTCAAGATTTGTGTGTTGCTGTGAAACCACATCATATCCTAATATAGGAAACAATAATATTATTTGAAGCATGTATATGACAGTTTAGGATTCATATGGGAAAATAATGCTTTGCATATGCTTGCTACTCACCTAGATCCTTTTCATCATTATCAGAGTTTGGTGTTGGATGAGGATTATCATTCATATGCATAATTTTCATTAAATCACCCTATTAACACAACATTAAATTCATCAATTAACAAGGCAGTTTAAAGTGTCAGAAAAAAATGGGTATATGAGAAAAGTATTATAATACAAATGTATTAATTAGCTACATAGTTAATAATATATAGTCATAACAAAGCAAACATTTTATTGATTTTCAATCTTTAGAATGAATCAGGAGGATAAGTAAGAATGCAAAAGTTAATAAAATAAAAACATAGATACAAATATATGTACCCAGATGAAGGTACTCAACAGAAGTCATAGCTCTTCTTTCTTTGTGTGTACGTGTGAGACTAGGGATTGAACCCAGGAGCATTCTAGCTCCGAATTTCACCCTTTTATTTTTTTTTCTTTATTTGAAACAGAGTCTCTCTAGTTTGCTAAGACTCTTGTTATATTGCTGAGGCTGTCATTGAAACTGCTGAGTCTTTCAAGTACTGGGATTACAGATGTGCACCACCACATACAGCTCATACCTCTTTATAAGCCTGTGCATACTACCCTGGCTATTTACACATATGTGTGAGGTGTGTGTGTGTGTGTGTGTGTGAGAGAGAGAGAGAGAGAGAGAGAGAGAGAGAGAGAGAGAGAGAGAGAGAGAGAGAGAAAGCCAGAAAATGTATGGAAAATATGACTCAAGATTCTTCAGTTTTTACAGTTTTACTGAGGAGATAGGGCACTTGAAACTGAAGTGCAATAATTTGTAATAATACTGGAAAATTTTTCCAGTTATCTTAGTTACAGAAATGTTTTGTAAATCCCCCTAATTAAGCTGTATTTGGAGTCTGTATCCAGAAAGGAATTTAAAATTATTAGCAAATGCTCATATAGGTCAGAAAAGAGAGGGCATGTGAATTTTATTGTAAAATTAATAAATTGGCATTTAGGTGTCTCTCATGAGCATGATTGTATTAAAAATACTTTATAAAGAGGGTGTCTTGACCTGTAGAAGTGCAGAAAATTGGGCCGCCCAGAGCTCTTGTTTCTCACGGAGATGAGAGGGATGAAGGAAGCAAGCCCAACAGAGCAAGTGCTTTTCAACCTTCTGCTTGCATCATGTCTAGTAACATTCCAATGGCCCCAAAAGGTCACATTAGCAAACCTATCTCAAGTCATGGTGAAGTACATTTAACCTACTGAGGTAGAAGAAAATGCAGTTACATGTTAAAAGGTGGGGAGAAACTAAAGTTGTTCAGTGTAAAAGGAGACAGATATCCCTTGTCAATTGAGAGGAGAAAACATGTCAGAGGAATACAGTGTTGAAAATGGAAAAACTCAGTTCTTGCAGAATTGGTTGCTCTAGGTCAGGTTAGATAACATACGGAAAGAATGTAGATTGGGGGTTGAATTAGTCCTCAAAGAAGATGGCTGCTATTTATGGAAAAGTATAAAAAAAATTCTCAAATGCTTCATAAAAAAGGGCATAACCAAGGAATAGAACAACTTTGTTGATGTTTAATAACAAGTATTAGGAATAAAACAAGACTGTTAAGAGTGTTTAATCTAATAATCAACATAGTCAAATACAATTTGGTTTGCTAAGTACATCCAAATAAAAATTTTAATTTACTTATTTAATTCTATAACTAAGACAAAAAATAAAAGTGTCTGGACCCAGAAGCACATGCATTTAGGTTTTATGTATGCATAAAAAAATAGAGCTGGGCATGGTGGCGCATACTTGTCATCCCAGTACTTGGAAGACTGAGACTGGAGGATCCGGGTTCGTGGCCAGCCTCAGCTACTTAGTGAGGCCCTCCGCAACTTAATGAGACCCTGTTTCAAAATAAAGAATAAAAAATAGGACTGGTGGTAGAGCTCAGAGGTAGAATGCCCCTGGGTTCAATCCCCAGTACTCAAGGAAAAAAAAAAAAAAAAAAAGTTGGTCACATGGCAGCAGAGGAAGGATAATTGAGTCTAGGTTTTGTCACAATGATCTCAATTGTGGTTTAAAGTGGTGATTTGATTTAAATCAAATCCACCCTAGGTCCTGCTGCTTGTGCCTGCAACCTTACATAAGCATTCTTGTGTAATAGGCAGAAAACCTAGCATTAGCAGATGTAACCAGGAAACAGAGTGCTGAAAATCAACCTCCTCACTGACAACCAGAGCATATTATCCCAGTAACTGTGAAAATTGATGTGTTCATTGCAAATACAATAAAATAGTGATATGAATATTTGCTGTATCTAAATGATGCCATCAAACTAATCTTGGAAAAGACTTGACCCAGCATCTTTTCATGTTATCGCAGAGTGGTTTTTAGAAACTAGAGCCTGCACATTGCCTACTGTATTTTTAATATTATTTTAACAAATGTGCTTGAACAACTGGCTTGAAATATTGCCTATGAATACCCATGTGAATAAATGAGAGAACCTGTCCTCAAGGAGAAGAGACACAGGCACTTGCAATTACTGCTACAATGATAGGAGTATGTCCTGAGTATTATGGAAACATGGAAGAATACCCCCTAATCTAGCCTAATGTAGCTATGGGAAGTTTTCTAGAGGAGCTGATAATTGAATTGAGTCTTTAAGGAGACATAAAAGTTAGACAGCTGGAGAACCAGGGGAATGTGTTCTTGGCAGAGGAAAGAAGATTCACAAAGGCACAAATACAAAAGACAAGTTTCATGTGTAGAAGAGATACATGCAATTAGGATAACTTCGGCTGATAAGAGAGTGTACCAGCCAGGGAATGAGGCTTTGAAGTTCAGCTAACAGTCTTGTAGACCAGGCTAAGACTTTTTCCTTGGCAAGCCAATTCCAAAAATGTTTAATTGTGTATCCTTATCACTAAAATGTTTTAAGAATATACTGTTAATTTGAATATTTATTTATGAGTGTTACCCCAGTATTATTAAACAAATACATTAGAAACAGTATAAAATCACATAAACAGAACATATTTTAAAAAGGATGTCATAAATAGAAATTCTAATGTTTTCTTCTTAAGCACCAAGAATTTACCAAGTGTATTTCTGTTAGGGATGGGGATGAACTCACGTTGGATATCAGTATTCTAGGTGCTGGAGTAAGGAGAGAGTTTTTAGCAGAGAATTAACTTGTTTGCTCATGCAGCAGAATCAAATTTAGAGAAGAGTGAATGAAGCTCAAGAAGGAAAAATAGTAGAAAAAGGTGTTAAAATTATCACTGGTAAGATAAAGAGCAAATAAATTTTGTGAAAGAAAAATCAGTTGGACATATTATTGTCATCTTGATATGACAACTCCAATATTCCCAAGTGCTAATTAAGTGATTAAGTTAAGGAATTCTGGAAGACTAAGTTTAGAAGGTCAGTGTGTTTCTCTAAATATTTACTTTCTACCCCCAAAATCAAACCGTGCAAAATTGCTAGCCACAGAATGGGTTCAATTTACTATGTTTAATAATTTACCAAAATTAAGTGTCCATTCAATGACTTCTACTTAGTTAATTCACAGAGGAGGAAATAAGTAGCTATTGGAACAGGGTGATACAATGGCCAAAGAATAACTGTCTTGGTGATTTGGCCTTTTTAAGTCTCTCAAAGTAACTAACTAGGTGCCATACCTCCCTGACCATGGGAAGTTAACAGAGATAATTTTGGGACATGAAAACTTTTTAAAATTCCCTACTTCTTGACTAGTTATTAAACTTCAGTGCTGGGACTCAGAGAAAATAAATAAAAAAGAAAGGCATATTTTTTATCTGTATCTATTTATCTTCTGGGATTCTGAAATCATCTGTGGCATTTGAGAAAGCCCCAATACCCATCCATGAAAGCAATTTTTGATCTAATAACCTTTTATAAGACTTTTTCTTTACAGAAGATCAAAGTCTTTTATAAATGTTTATTTCAACCTGACAGCATCTCTATAGCAGGAAATACATGAAGGTAGGTCAATTTTATTGGATGAGGAAGGAGATAAAATGTAGAAGAACATCAGAGTTGGGGTTGGAAGGTGCTGCAGTAATGAATGGTTCTGTTCTGCAACATCCTTTGTTAAGATTCTTTAAGGATATGAAGGAGCATTGTTTAATGGTGTTGGGAATAATATTTTTTCATTCTCATGTGAAAATGTAAGTGATAATGTATGGATAAAAGAACAAGAAAAAAAGTAAAGAGGATAACTGGTATGTGGGCGATTAAAATCTTAATCCTGATGATACCATAGAATTGTAGCATAGAGGCAGCTCAAGTCACAGCAGGTACAGTTGCTTCTGGATGTACAAGCTATAAGTATTCCAATTTACAAACTGCAAAAAAAAATAATTAAGAGAGATTAAGGATTGTGTCCACAAATAGTGAGGTATTAGTGATGGAGCAACAAAATAGGCTACCTGCATTTTATAACCAACATGAAGTAGGTGTCAGGAAACATATTTGCTCTTCACAAGTTAAATTATGTTGTCTATACTATTTGCTTCTAATAGATTTTTAATTTTTATTTAGTTTATTACTTTGTTGGAACAAAATAATTATACATCTTACTGAGGTTCAAAGTGATGCATTCTTATATGCACATAACATGTCTTGGTGTGGTTCTCATGTAACTCTCTATTTCTTTGGTAAAGAAAACTTTTAGCTGAAACATATTGGTATACATGTGTCCACTTATGTGGATTGCTATATATCTTCTACCTCTTTAAAAGCTATGTCTTGTTAAATAAAACAAGTGAACTTAAATTTTTCTAACTATATTAAATTATTTTTTACAAAATCACAGAATCGAATAATTTGTGATATGTTTTAAAGATATTGAATATACAAAGTTTAGGAGTTAGATTAATATAAATATTATTCTACTTTTTTTCATAGTAGATAATATTGTAAGTCTTAAGTACAGAATTTGAGTGAAAAGATAAGGCGATAAGTTAAATATCCTAGCCCTTTCAGCTTCATCATCTTCAGAGACTAGAATCCTCATGTTCCTTTTACAAACAGCTTTGGGTAATGCATTGGCTTCTTCCAGGTCTCTATGGCTCAAAAGGAAGGGCTGACACTGGGAAACAAATGTTGGGCTGATTAAAAACCTGGGAGCAAGTGCAGTTTTGGAGACAATGATTTTTGAAATCTATTTCTGAAGCTGATTTTTTTTTTTTTTTTTTTTTTTTTTTTTTTTGCGGTACTGGGGATTGAACTCAGGGGCATTCTACCTCCGAGCTACACCCCCAGGCCTATTTTTTATTCTTTATTTTGAAACCGAGTCTCACTAAGTTGCGGAGTGCCTCACTAGGTAGCTGAGGCTGGCCGCGAACCCGGATCCTCCGGTCTCAGCCTCCCGAATGCTGGGA